>NW_019104658.1:300325-323434 GCF_001995035.1 Momordica charantia
AAAAAAAAAAAGACAAAAGATATTTTACATAAAAACACCCTCAACACCAACCGAGGGACTGTTTTCGCTGTTTTTTTATGTATCTTTCAATAGTACAGAGGTTTTGCCTCTGTCAATATGCTCACCAAATTATCTCTTGACTCGATGTCCATTTACCTTTAAAATATTACCTTTCAAATCACTTAAATTCACAGCTCCATGTGGATAAACACGTTCAACTACAAACAGGCCCAACCATATAGACTTAAGCTTACCTGGGAACAACCTTAATCTAGAATTGAACAACAAAACTGAGTCTCTAGGTTCCAAGTTCTTATCCATTATTTTCTTATCGTGCCACTTTTTGGTTTGCTCTTTGTACATCTTAGCATTCTCATAAGAAAACTGACAAAACTCATCCAACTCATGTAACTGTAGTAATCTTGCTTCACCTGCAGCAACATAATAAAATTTTAGTTCCCGTATAGACCAAATTGCTCTATGTTCTAATTCTAACGGAAGATGACATGCTTTACCAAAAACAATGCGATAAGGGGACATGCCTAAAAGAGTTTTATAAGCAGTTTTAGATGCCCACAAAGCATCGTCAAGTTTAATAGCCGAGTCCTTCCTATTCACATTCACAGACTTCGCTAAAATTGACTTTATTGCCCTATTTGATACCTCCGCTAATCCATTAGTTTGAGGGTGATATGCAGTAGTAATCTTATGATGAATGTTATACTTTTGTAACAAGTTACTTACTGCTCTATTTAAAAAGTGCGTGCCCTCATCACTAATCAAGCATCTAGGTGTACCATATCTAGTGAAAATAAACTTTTGCAAGAAGAAAGACACTATCTTGGCATCGTTAGTCGGGGTGGTTAGAGCCTCAACCCATTTCGAAACGTAGTCAACAGCCAAAAGAATGTAATTCTTACCGCATGAAGGTGGGAACAGACCCATGAAGTCGATGCCCCAAACATCAAACAACTCTACTTCCAATATTGAGTTTAAGGGCATCTCATGTTTCGTTGTCAAGTTACCTAATCTTTGACAGCGGTCATAAGCTTGAGCAAATATGTGAGCATCTCGAAATAGGGACGGCCAAAAGAAACCGCTTTGAAGGACCTTTGCTGCAATTTTACGTCTAGCAAAATGTCCACCATATGGTAATTTGTGGCACGCCTCCAGAATCTCCTTCTGTTCATGCTCAGCAACACACCTGCAAAGAATATTGTCAAGTCCTAATGTAAACAAGAAAGGTTCATCCCATCTATAAAACCTAACATCATGAAAGAATTTCTTTACCTGGCGCTTACTTAAATCATTAGGAATTATATTGCTAACCAGATAGTTCGAATTATCAGCATACCAAGGAACTTCATAAATAGTTAACAGATGCTCATCAACAAAATGTTCTTTAATCTCACTACTATCATGCTGCAAAGAAGACTCTAGCCTAGATAAATGATCTGCTACTTGGTTTTCTGCTGCTTTTCTATCTTTTATCTCTAAATCAAACTCTTGTAGCAATAATATCCATCTAATTAACCTAGGCTTAGCTTATTTTTTAGCAAACAAGTATTTTAAAGCCGAGTGCTCTGTAAAAACTATCATTTTAGTCCCGATCAAATATGAACGAAATTTATCATATGCAAAAACAACAACTAAAAGTTCTTTCTCAGTTACAGTATAGTTTAACTGACTACTATTCAAGGTTTTACTTGCATAATAAACAGGATGAAGAATTTTATCTTTTCGTTGACCCAACATCGCACCTACAACAAAATCACTTGCATCACACATTAGTTCAAATGACAAGTTCCAATCTGGTTCAATTATGATATAGGTGCTGAGCTAAGTGCAAATTTAAGTGTCTCAAAAGCTGTCAAACAATCTTTATAAAAAACAAATGGTTAATCCACTTCCAACAACTGACATAAAGGTTTTGAAATTTTCGCAAAATCTTTTATAAAACGACGGTAGAAACTCGTGTGTCCTAAGAAACTTTTAACACCTTTTATAGTAGTAGGAGGGGGTAATTTAGCAATCACGTCTATCTTGGCCCTATCGACCTCAATTCCTTTTCCTGAAATTCTGTGACCTAAGACTATACCTTCACGTACCATAAAATGACACTTCTCCCAATTAAGAACAAGGTTAGTCTCTTCACACCTTTTTAAAACATTCTCTAGATTCTCTAAACAAACATCAAACGACTCACCAAACACAGAAAAATCATCCATGAATATCTCTATCGTGCTTTCTATCATGTCAGAAAAAATAATGGTAATGCATCTTTGGAAGGTGGTGGAAGCGTTACAAAGACTGAACAGCATCCTTCAGAACGCAAATGTCCCATAGGGACACGTGAAAGTGGTCTTTTCCTGGTCCTCCGGAGCTATTGTAATCTGGTTGTAACCAGAATACCTGTCTAGGAAGCAATAACACTCCTTCCCTGCAAGACGATCAAGCATTTGGTCAATAAAAGGTAATGGAAAATGGTCTTTTCGAGTTACCTTGTTTAGGCGACGATAGTCTATACACACTCTCCAACCAGCCGCCGTCCTCATCAGGATCAACTCGTTGTGATAGTTTGTAATTACCATCATACCACCCTTCTTGGGAACGTATTGAACCGGGCTAACCTAGCTGCTATCAGAAATGGGGTAGATGACCCCAGTGTTTAACCATTTTATTATCTCCTTCTTGACTACCTCTTCATTTTGGGGTTGAGCCTCCTTTGGCACTCGACAGAATTGGTGGCTCCTTATTCTAGGATGATCTTGTACATGCAAAAAGTAGGGCTGATTCCTCTTATCTCTGCTATGGTCCATCCAATAGCCATTTTGTACTTATATAAAACCTGCAAAAGCAAAGATTCATGTTCATTAGACAAATACGAAGAAATGATAACCGGCATAGTATCGTTTAAACCCAAATAAGCATATTTTAGATGAGAAGGTAGGGGATTCTTCTCCAGTTCTGGAGGTTCAATGATGGAAGGTTGCAAGGCCTTCAAATCAGCTATTGTCGACTACAAAAACTCAAAATGCTCAAATGATGGTAAAATTGCGCCAGGCGCAATTTTGGCTTCTTTTTCTGCGGCCTCCAAATCTTCTTCTAAGTCTTCTACAATCATTTCCTGGAGTTCCTCCATGATTGCCCCTATTGCAGAACAGTCCTTGACTTCATCCGGGAGCCACATCGCATCAAAGACGTTGAAGGTGGCTTGCTCATCATTGACCTTCATAATGATCTCTCCTTTCCGAATGTTGAATACTGTGTCTCCAGTTGCTAAAAACGGCCTTCCAAGAATGATTGGCACCTCAAGATTTGCTTCACAATCCAAAATTATGAAATCGGTGAGAAAAATAAATGTATCGACCTTAACAAGCACATCTTCTATTTTCCCTTCCGGTTTTTTAATGGACCTATTAGCTAGTTGCAAAGTGACAGTAGTGGGACGAGCTTCTCCTATATTTAATTCTTTAGAGACAGAAAGAGGCATAAAATTAATGCTTGCCCTTAAGTCACACAATGCTCTTCCTAAGTTCTTACCACCTATTAAGCAAGGGATAGTAAAACTACCTAAAGCAATGGATTCCCTAAAGCATCACTACTGCACTTTGTTAAGGCTACAGTCTCATGTTCTCCTAACTTCTTACACCTAGATATGATATCTTTCAAAAACTTGCTGTAGTTAGGCATTTGATCTAAGGCATCTATGAGAAGTATATTTATATGCAACTGTTTTATAATCTCAAAGAACTTTTTAAAATGATTATCCCGATTTTTCTTAACTAGTCTTTGGGAGAAAGGTGGAGGAATCTTAAAGTTACCTACCTGTGGAGTAGTGCAAGGCACTACTTGCTTACCTTTCTCTTTTGAACTTATGGGTTCTGCTTTATCTTTTTGTTGTGGAATGGAGGTGGATGCAGGAACAGGTGTAACACATCGGTTCCTTCATCTGGAAATGAGGGTCCATCATAACTTAGTCCGCTTCTTGTGATGATCGCGTTACACTGCTCCTTACCTTCATGATCTCGCTTCGGATTCTCCGTGTGTCTTGGCAACATACCTTGTGGTCTAGATTTTTGGTCATTCGCTATCTTCCTTACTTGCATCTCCAAGCTTCTTATTGCAGCATCAGTTCTTGTCATGAAGTTTCTCACCATGACCTCCAAACTTGCATTGTTACCACTTTGCTGAGTGTTATTTTGAGCTCTTTGTTGATTGTACTGTTGTGGCGGCAACGCTAATTGCGTGGTAAAACCAGGAGGAGTGTAGTTTTGCTTGTATTATTGAGCCGATGCTTGTGCACTGCTACTAGCTACTCCTTGGTTACTTTAAGAGAAGTTTGGATGGTGCCTCCAACCAGGGTTGTAGGTATTTGAATATTGATTGAAATTTCGCTGGGTACCTTGACCTACATAAAAAATAGACGTTGGATTAGCTTGACAATTCTCATATAAGTGGTTATCACCGCAATAAACATAAGATATATCTGAAATTTGTAAAACAGGAGAGGGTTCAAGAATCGCTGAAGTGACAGATTTGGTCTCCTTCTCCATTGTCGATATTTTAACATTTGGTCCATGGCTGCCATTTGGACTTGCATTGAAGCTACTGTGTCTAACTCAAAGACTCCGGCTGATACTTGTTTCTTTGGCAATGACCTTCCTATCTCTCTTTGGTCATTAATTTCTATCATCTTGTTCAACAACAATCTCATTAACTAACTTTTCTAACAATGAGCCATTGGCTGCAGTGTTTAACATCATTCTTGATGAACGATCCAGTTCTCTATAGAGCTATTCAATCTGCACACATGCATGCAATCCATGGCTCGGGATCTTCTAAATAACTCTTTAAAACACTCCCAAGCTTCTTGAATTGTTTCGTTCTCCTTCTGTCGAAAAGACACAATGTCTTCTCTAAGGTCTACATTCCTGGTCAAAGTGTGGTATCCGTCAGTTCTGCCCACGTGGTGATAGAATTTGGTTCAGCGCGTTTAGCCAAGTCCTTGCACCGTCCCTGAGAGAAATGAAAACATTTTTAGTCTTAGTGCATCCTCAGAGACACAAAGAAGTTGAAATGCATTAGCTATTTCAATAAAAGATTTGAGATGGGAGTAAGGATCTTCGTTAGTCAATCCTCTGAACTGACCCATCGTCTGCAATATCTGGAACATGACTGGCTTAAGCTTGAACTGTGCGGCTTGGGGTAAAGGATTACTTATCCCTGAATTTAAGTTATGGAACGCATGAGTGACATAGTTCCACATGGCTATATCTCGGTTGTCTGCTAGAAGGATCGATTAGGGACTTTTCCTGCTCGGTTTGCTGCTCTTTCACTTGCCATATCTCCATTCACAGGTGGATTTTGTGGAGGTAGAGGATCTTGGGGATTTCTATTTATCTCGATGGTCTCTTCTTCAACTTCAACTTCTTCAACTTCTTTCTCTTTTTTATTTTCTCTTTCTTTTCTCAACCTCTGCTCACGCCTTATCCTCTTAAGGGTTCTTTCAATCTCTAGATCAAAGGTCAACCAACCAGACCCTGTGCTCATACACAACTCCCTTAAAGGTTAGATATAACAATTAAGTCCAATGACAGAGGTATGCAACAATCACACATGAAACAATTCACTTGAAAATAATATGATATTGAAAAATAAGTCCCTGGCAATGACGCAAAAACTTGTTGGGACTTTCTCTATCTTTAAAAAGATTAGAGATCGTGCAAGTGCCACACGGTCACAAGTAATACTCGGAAGTAATCCAAGGTCGAATCCTCAGGGACTTGTTGCTTTTCAAAAACAAGTAATGCCGTGAAATAGTTCAAATATGCAATTGTGATTTAGGAAGAAAAATGTGATGAAATGTTGTCGTTTGGGGTTTTAACTATCAAGAAATTTAATAAAACTCAACCTCGTTGCTTCTTACCTTAGTTTTCATGTAAAACCTGGAAAACACACTTGGTTGAGAAAATGCACCAGGTAGAATTCTAGCTTTTCTTGGGAATTGAGTTCTACTCTTTCACTACCACTTTTGGTTACTGCAGAGGCTAGAGTAACCTAAAATCATATGTTTATGTGTGATTACAATTCTAGGGAATATTTACCAACTCATTTGCTTTATAGGTCGGAGGGCCTATGTCTAGGACCATATTTTATGTGCTTATGTCTAAGTCACATCCCATATTGGTTTCCTAATATTTTTCCTAACTCACCATTCTCAGGGTTGGGCTTTAGTGTATAAATCAAGTTCCCACTAGTCAAATGGAAAAAAGACGTAAAGAGAAGTTTTTAGAAACCAACCAAAAAAAATGTCAGGCGCAATTCTGGGCAAATCCCAAGCGTGTTGAAAATCAAATCATTTTGACTAAGGCATTCCACAAATAGGTTGATATCTAATTTAGAACATTTTTAAAGGAAATAAAATGCACGAAAACATAAAGGAAGTATTTTTCATTGAATTAAAACGAATAAACGAGTCGTACGATGAGTTCTAGCTTGACCCTCTTCTCTCTCGAGCGTGAGGAGAGTGTAAACTTGCTAAAGAACTTAAGAATAACAGAATAAACGAAGAACAAATGACAGGACTTGAATTAAAAACAATAAAATACGAAAATACAAGAAAATAATAACTAAAACTTGGATCTAAGACAAAAAAACAAGTTCTACGATGAGAGAGAATGTAAATGAAGCTGAAAACGAGCTTGGATGGAATGATTTGCAAGTGGAAGGATGACTTTCTTATATAGCACCTTGGGTTGGTTGAATTCCCCACCATTTTAGGTAGAAATGGGTTGAGATTCACCTAACAAATCCTGTTGGACGTGGAGTCACGGTTTTGAATTGATTTGAACATGTCTGAAATGTCCTCCTTGTCCTTTATTAATCAAAACGTGCGTTTTGCTAATTTGTTCTCCAAAAATGCATCAGGCGCAATTCTGCAAGAACATAAAACTGCTATTTTCTTCCAACTTTGACCGCATTTTTCTCATATTTTTCCTAAAGTACCATAGTTTGACTTTTATGCAGAAATGTTCTATGCATGTTCTACTTTAAGAATATATGGTCCTTTTTAGCAAATAAGGATGAGAAAGGGGTAAAAAACATGGTCAAACAGGCCTACAGACACATGTTTCGGCAGTAAAAAGTCAACCCTAACACTGGTCAAGGAACTCGAATTAGAACAGACCCCGAAACACCATAAAACCGTCGCAAAACGTCACCGCTACTACCACAAACTACAACGCACGCCGCTTGCTGCTGTTCGCCGAAGATGATGACGCACCGTGGTGGAAACAATCATCAGTGTCAAGTAGGAGAGTGGTCTGGCTGGAAGTCGGGAAGAAGGAAAAAACGAGAGGGGCTGGTGGCTCACGTTTAGAGAAGAAGGAATGGTTGCTAAGGTTTCTTTTCTTTTACCTCTATGTTTTAAATTAAAATCCCATTTACCCAAATTTTGAAAAGAAAGCCCATGGGTTAAAAGGATTATAATTTATAATTTTCCAGCAATGTCAGTTTAATCATTTTCCAATAACAGAAATAAACCAACATTAGTCCAACAGCCCAAGACAAAAGCCGAAAACAGATACTTCATTAATTAAAATATAAAACTCACAACATCACTACAACAACCCAAATAAAACAAGGTAAAACAAATCAAATACCTTTAGATAATTTTTGACTAAAAGCTTGTGACTTGAGGTTAATCTAACCTGAGTAACGCGGTGCGTTACATTACACGTGTCTTAAATTAATTTTAAAATTGACAAATTAAATTATGTTACTTGTCTCTTTTATGATCGTCCGATAACATAATCTAATTGAATCAAATCCATAAGGAGATTGGGCCCAAGCCCATGGCCAATTTTAAGGCCACGACCCATATAAGACCCACCAAAGCTCTATAAATATAAGGGGTCACCTCTCATTTGAGGGATTCAGAGAGATCCAGAACAATTGGAGATTTAGAGCCATTAGAGCGTTCAAAGTTGTCTACAATTATTCAGAGTCAAGTGAAACATCCCAAGCCAACAAGACTTGAAGAACTGGAGACTTGAAGACTACGAGATTTCAAGAATTATGAATCTTCTTTCTCCAAGTAATCGACCGAAGAACTTCATAAGATACAAGTCGAAGACTTCACAAGCCGAAGACCTCACGAGCCGAAGTACTTCATCAAGCTGCAGATTTCGTCAAGTGAGTTGAAGACTTCATCAAGCCACAGACTTCGCTAAGCATCAAGCTTCACAGCCAAAGACTTTAAAGATCCTTCAATATGCCAGAAGCTGAAGACACGAACTCATTGATTCAAGAATAAACTCTCAAGCCCTCAAATTAAGGTTCACATATGAGAGAATAAACCAGATGATCATATATTAGAGATTGTAACACTACATACATTCAATCAAATACAAGTTTATCATTAATTTGAGTTATCTCTTCTTTAAATTTCTTGTCGAACAAATTGCACGCCCAGTGGGGCATCTCTACTTCTCATCTCTTTATTTCAACTAAAATAAAAGTGATGACATTCAATGAAGCTTCATCAAATTACTCATAATCGTGTCAAGGAAATTATGAATACCCTATTCAATTCCAGATTGGAGAGCGAATTTGCTCCTTCTTTTTCCCATCTCAAGGGAATGTCTAATCCAAACTTCATGTGCTCTGTCATGATGGCTGATGCATCCACCATGGAAGAAAAAATGGCGGATATGGAGAAGAAACTCAACATGTTGACAAAGATAGTCGAAGACAAAGACTATAAGATTGCCTCCCTTAGGAATAAGATCAAAATTCAAGATGATGTGGATCTTGTTAAGTCAAGCCAAAATCTCGCTGCAAAAGTCAATGACAAAAGAAAGAACATCATGTAAAAATAACAACAGGAATACTCCATTTCTATTGCTTCGCTGTCTGTCCAACAACTCCAAGATATAATCACAAATTCGATCAGTTCTCACTATGGCATGCCTTCTCAAAACTCCCTCATGTACTTTAAGTCATACACTAAGAGGATTGACAACTTGAGAAAGCCGGCAAGATATCAGCATCCAAAATTCCAACAATTTGACGAAAAAGGTAATCCTAAGCAATACATTGCCCATTTCGTCGAAACGTGCAAAACGTTGGCACTCGAGAAGATTTTCTAGTCAAACAATTTGTTCGAACACTGAAAGGCAACACTTTTGATTAGTACACGGATCTGGAGCCTGAATCCATCAACAACTAAGAGCAATTGGAAAGAGAGTTCCTAAATCGCTTGTACAACACAAGGCGAACTGTTAGTATGATGGAACTCACTAGCACCAAGCAACGAAAAAAGGAACCCGTTGTAGACTACATCTACATGTGGAAAGCTATGAGTCTTGACCGCAAATATCGACTCACTGAACAAGCTGCTATAGAAATTTGCACACAAGGTATGCATTAGAGACTTCTCTACATTCTCTAGGTCATCAAACCACGTAGCTTTGAAGAACTAGCAACTTGCACTCACGATATGGAGTTAAGTATCGCTAGTAGAGGAAACAGAGATCATTTGGTCCTAGACCTCAAGAAGGAAAAGAAGGAAGTAAAGAACTCTGATAAAATTTCTAAGAGTTCCAAGAAAGAATCCATGGTTGTCAACACAGTCYCGTTTAAGTTCTCTACAAAAGGAAGAAACTTCAATGATAAGAAAGATGAAAGACAAACGGGTAGAAACGAGAAAATGTGCCCAACTCTAAGGGGAAGACAAGAAAAAGTCTACCCTTTTCCTGATTATGATATTCCAGACATGTTGAAGCAGTTACTAGAGAAATGGTTAATTGATACTTCTGAATGCAAACGCCTGGAAGAAATGGGAAAGACGAATGATCCCAACTACTGCAAGTACCATCGGGTCATCAACCATCCAGTGGAGAAATGCTTCGTCTTGAAATAGTTAATCTTTAAATTAGCTCAAGAGAGAAAGATTGAGCTTGATCTCGATAAGTTAGTTCAATCAAACCATGTTGCAGTAACTCCAACAATCACACAACTCACAATCAAAAGGTGAGTTTAATCTAATTTGGGGCTCTAGATTGTTTGGTGGTAACACGAGATGGTAAGAACAACTCCCCAAGATGAGACTAAGTTTACAGGTGATGAAGAATAAGGATGTACCTTTGTGACTCGCCGAATGAACCAAAAACAATGTTTCATTCAGAAAGAGTCTTGCTTGATTTGAAATTACAAGAGAAATAACAGGCCATAAGATAAAAAAGGTAAAGAAAAGTGCGAGAAAACTAAGGTCTATCATGTAAGAGAATGAAGATCTTCTTCAACCTCGCCAACAAGTGACATTAGAGGAATTCTTCCCAAAGAACTTCCGCCATGACAAGCAAGAAGAAGTTCGTGAAATTGTCACGTGCCATGCTTCACATCTCGTAGAAGAGAACAACTCCGTGCTAAATGCATCTGGGGAAGTAATGGGACAAGAAGATCTCTCAGTTTGTCTCATAAATTACTTGTTAGCGCTCCCTCAAGCGGCCAAAGATACTATCATTGAAGCACTGAAAAATTTTGGCACTTCTAAATCTCCAACCCCTGAAATGAACTCATGCGCTCCATGTTGTATGTCCACTACTTTTACAAATGAAGACTTGTTGTTGGGGTCTAAACTCCATAATAGACCTTTATTCGTCTCGGGCTACATTCGTGAACTATAATCCATTCTCGGAAGCATAATCTCATGAAAAGCAAATTGGTGATCCAAGACTTCAACCAAGGTGGTCAACGAGCAATTGGCATGATTGGACTGAAGTTGATCATCGTAGATTTTAAAGCTACTACCATTTTCCATATCATAGACTCCAAGACTACTTACAAATTATTGCTAGGACATCCTTAGATTCATGAGAATGGGGTGATAACTTCCACATTGCATCATTGCTTCAAATACCATCAACATGGAGTTAGAAAAGTCGAGGCTGATACTAATCTTTTCTCGGAAGCATAATCTCATTTCGCATATGCTAAATTTTATTCGAAGAATGACAAAATAGAAGAAACCATGTCGACTGAGATTTCTCTAAATGAGAATTGCACAAACAGTCCTAACTCGACGAAGCAAATAAACAAGATGGAAGAACTTGCCAAATAAGTTACTACTTTTGAAACCTTAGCAAATGGAGCATCTACCAATTATTAAAAAATAGGAGCTTTAAAGGAAGAAGTCTCACATAGCTCTACCATCTTGCGCTATGTTCCTTTGTCTTGGCGGAAGAAGGGTGAATCACCATTCGTTGAGTACACGAAGAATCTTAAGTCCAGCGATGTAGAAATGCTGAAAGGGAATTTCACTTTGCCTCTTACTAAGATGAAGAGGTCTGAAGATCTCCACATGAAACACATTCTTCCTAAAAGAAGAACAAATGATGGCTTTGATCCTAAAGCATACAAGCTTCTAGCAAAAGCGAGTTACGACTTCACGACTCATACTGAGTTCAAAAGCTTAAGAATTTTCGATGATAAGCGGGAACTCTCTGTAACACAAAAGAAGCTTTTGAAAGAACGTTACAAC
This sequence comes from Momordica charantia, assembly GCF_001995035.1. The sequence goes on from NW_019104658.1 coordinate 311,871, forward strand.
ATACCTACATCAAAGGCCAGAATTGGTTACAAACCATTAAAACCAGTGTATATAGCCAAAAAGGGAAAGAAAAAGTTGAGAATAGCAATCGTATCACGATTGAAGAGACCGATGACTTAAAGGAAGAGAAAGATCACAATAGTCAAAGAATTTTTGTCTTCAATTGCATGGAAGTTCCTGCTGTTCGTGTCTCGGTGCATTAAAGGTTGGATACAGGGTCAACGAAAATGAAAAACCAACATTTGAGACATACTCCGACACGACTTTTGGCTTTTCAAAGACTAAGTGTGCCAATGTCAAAGATGAAAGATCACCTGTCAAGATTAGTTTTCGATCGCCTCAAAAAATAGGTAATCAACATGAAGCCAAGTCAAAGTGCTTGGAAACAAGCCAACTCGGTGAGATAAAGGATAACAATAGACTTCATAATTTTGTCCCTTCACGAATGAAAAGAAAGCCTTATATGCTTGTAAACACAGAAGATTCATTGAAAGTGAAGCGATGGTTAATCGTAATTTTAACTAATCTTACTGAGGAAGACTAAGAACATGAAGAAAACAACGGTAGTTGTTGTCACATCTCTTTTGACGAAATGTCAGATGATGAAATGTTGGAAGAAGATGTCGAAGAAGCGCCATCATCACTAGAAAATGGCAGTCAATCGACTGTTGACGAACTTAAGGAGGTCAACCTCGGCAAAGTTGAAGAACCGTGTCCGATCTTCATAAGTGCTTCACTTATTTGCAATGAAGAAACAAATATATGAGTCTACTAACTACATACAAAGACATATTCGATTGGTCTTACAAAGAGATGCCAGGACTCAACCTAAAGATAACAATCATCACCTTGCTATTAAGCAGGGATATCGACTAGTAAAATAGGCACAACGGTGATTTCGACCACAACTTGTACCTCAAATTGAAATTGAAGTCAACAAATTGATAGAGGCAGGTTTCATCCATGAAATGAAGTATCCAACATGGATAGCCAACATTGTTCCGGTCAAAAACAAGAATGGTCAACTTCATTTGTGCGTTGACTTCCGTGACTTGAACAATGCATGCACTAAAGATGGTTTTCCACTACTCGTCACCGAAATTATGATTGATGCTACAATGGGACATGAAGCATTGTCTTTCATGGACGAGGCATCAGGATACAATCAAATTCGGATGGCTCTTCAAAAAATGCTGGAACCATGAAACTTGCATGAATTGAGGAGTCTCCAAGTACGTTTGGCTTATATCAGAAGATTCATCTCAAATCTAGCTGGTCGATGTCAACCCTTTCAATGATTGATGAGAAAAGATGTGACCTTTGAGTGGAATCGAGTATGTCAAAAACACTTTCGATAGCATAAAGAAGTATTTACTTAACCTATCTATCTTGAGTGCCCCTACAGTAGGAAAACCTTTTGTGTTGTATATTACTGCACAAGCGAGGTCACTTGGAGCGTTGCTCACACAAGAAAGAGAGAAGGGTAAAGAGTATGTGCTATTTTACCTAAGTAGAACGCTTACTAGGACAGAACTAAATTATTCACCCATCGAGAAGATGTGCCTTTCGCTCTTCTTTACCATCGATAAATTGAGGCATTAATGCAAGCCTTCACGGTACACTTGGTAGCAAAAGCATATCCAATCAAATATGTCTTATCTAGGCCATTATCTCTAGGCGATTGGCTAAATGGGCAATCTTACTGCAAAAGTATGACATCGTCTATGTCTCGCAAAAGGCAGTGAAGGGACAAGCCATCGTAAATTTCTTAGCAGACCACCTGATTCCAACAGATTGGAATTATCTGAAAGCTTATTTGATATGGATATCTTTTATATTGAAATCACTAAGTGTTGGACAATATAGTTTGATGGTGCAACTCGAAGGAACAGTGCGGGGGTAGGTACAACCTTCATCTTACCAGAGAAACACATTTTGCCATACAACTTCACATTTAGTGAGATGTGTTCAAACAATGTTGCTGAATATCAAGCACTCGTTATTGGTCTTCCGTTAGCCTAAGAAATTGGCGTGACATATATGCAAATCTATGGAGACTTGAAACTGATAATCATTCAATTATTACTTGAGTATGAGGTAAAGCATGAAGATCTAATACCTTACTTCAATTATGCCAGACAATTGCTGGAAAATTTTAAAACTATGACGATGGAACAAGTTCTATGATCCGAAAATAAGAAAGTAGACGCTCTGGCAAATGTGGCTACAACTCTAACAATTTTGGAGGACAAAGTTTTGAATATCTCACTTTGTCAAAGATGGATCATACCACCAACTGGAAGTGAAAGTGAAGAAACGAATGCAATATTCGTCTATGTGATTGAAAAAGAAGATTGGTCACAGATAATCGACATAGAATTGAAGTACTAAGGAGATCAGCTTGTTTCATCTATTACAAAGAAACTCTCTATCGTCGCTCGTATGAATGCCTTTTTCTTTAATGCTTGGGAAAGGAAGGATCAATAAAAGCATTAGAAGAAGCTCATTCAGGCGTGGGTGAGGCTCACCAATCTGGACCGAAGCTCCATTTTCAACTTAAGAGAATGGGCTACTATTGACCTACAATGGTCCAAGACTCGATGTAATACGCAAAGAGATGTGAAGCTTGTATGTTTCATGCTAATCTCATACACCAGTCTCTGGAACCACACAATTCAACTATAGCTTCGTCGCCTTTTGAATCTTGGGGACTCAATCTTGTAGAACCTATAACTCCCAAATAATCAGCTAGACATTCTTACATCCTCGTAGGAACTAATTGTTTTTCAAGATAGGTCGAGTCTATTGCACTAAAAAAAGCTAAGAAAGAAAATGTAACTGATTTTATTCGCACTTATCTCATCTACCGGTATGGCATCCTGCATCGCATTGTGACAGATAATGGGAGACAATTCTCCAACAGCTTAATAGACCAATTGTGTGAAAAGTTTGGTTTCAAGCAATATAACTCATCAATGTACAACGTTGCAGCAAATGGGTTGGCAGAAGCATTTAATAAAACGTTATGCAACTTATTGAAGAAAGCAGTCTCCAAGTTGAAGCGAAATTGGCAAGAAATGATCAGTGAAGCATTATGGGCATACTGAACTACCTATCGCACCCCGATCGACAATACACCTAATTCTCTTGTCTACAAGTAGAAGCTGTGCTTCACTTGGAAAGAGAAATTCCATCTTTGCAAATGGTGGTGCAAGAAGGGCTAACGGTGGAGGACAATGCTCAGTTACGTCTTCAAGAGTTAGAAGCATCGGATGAAAGAAGATTGGATGCCCAACAAGAATTAGAATGCTACCAAGCACGCATGTCAAGGGCTTTCAACAAAAAGGTACGACCTCGATCTTTTCAAGTTGGCGAGCTCGTATTTGCAACCTGAAGACCGATTATTACAACTTGACACACATGGAACAAGTTCACTCCAAAATGGGATGGACCTTACATTGTAAAAGAAGTCTACACGAACGGAGCGTACAATATCGTGGACAAATACGGGTTAAGAATTGGCCAATTAAATGGCAAATTCTTGAAGAAATACTATGCTTAGAGGAAACTTTAAGTTTAGTCCATAATACAACCAAAAAAAAAAATCTCTTGAGTCATGAATAAAGGCAATCTTACTTCAAAAAGAATGAAGATATCACTAATGATGAGTCCATACATTAAATTTAAGGAAAAAAAACAAAAAATAAATAAATAAATCATGATGTCCTCTAAAATTGTGGTTCACACTTGAAATCCTTCATCTCCTGTTGCGCATCCTTTACAAGCGATTTGACTTCTGCATCATTCACAATTGGAGCATTTTTTATGTCACTCACCTTCTCTCGCACTTTAGAAGCTTCAAGTTTCTGTTGTTCTAAATGCTCATCCTGCTCAAGAATAAACTTGGAAACCTCATCTCATTTAGCCCGGGCGACCTTAAGTTTGGCTTCCAACTCTTCCTCTTCATGAAGTATTTGTGCACAATTCTCAACAATTGCAGGCGACGGGTGAGAAGAAACTATAACTGTTGGGTGTGTTGCCCTAACTTGTAGTTTGTATTTATGTAAAAACAAATTTATATTCAATAAATTTGTTGTTGAATTCATAGCATTGCATTGTCTAAATCGAATAAACTAAACATTCAAGGTTATTATCATGTAACCGGGACAGTATATATATTGGGTATATATTTGATATACTCTCGATATATAAGTGGATAATGTCTTGCGAATAACCTAAAGGGTCTATAGTATATGGATAAGGCTATGTATCTTATCTTGGCAACACTATGAATACGGCCCACTTTGTAAGTGTTACAGATGACCCGATCCAGGTCGTTTATGTGGAGACATATGAGTGGGGGTATCCTATACAATGAGTTTGTATAAGACCGGACCACGAAATAGTCAATCTTTAGATGTAACATCGTTGACTAACATATTACTATTTCATAGGATGACCAGGCAACTAATTCTCAATCTTGAGTGAGTTATGGACTCTTACTCGTGAGGGTTCATCCTTTGATCTGTATGGGTGAAAGTGGCCCGAGTCGCCGCTTCAACATTCCAACCATTTTGGGGATGAGACCGAGTGGGGAACTGGGAACATAACTTCACAAGATGGAATTCACTCATCCCCGACTTTCGGGGAGTAGATGAGTGTTCTCTTAAATGCTGACTCCAGGACTTGAACGAGGGTCCCACCCTCTCACTGGCCCGAGAGGGACTTCTGGTTATTGGTGGGACCATGACCAGGTTGTTCATTAGATGAGCAATGGTATTTAAGGAGTAAGATGTAACTCAGGGGTAAAATAGTAATTTGACCCAGCTTGAGTTACGAGCACTCGTGAAAGATTGACTAGCCATTAATGGTCGTATATCCGTGGACACGAAAATATTCTGCAGTGAGAAGAGTGCAACTGCAGGTCTTTAGTGGAGTGATCCGTAGTTAACGAATGTTTATTAACTCGATTAATGAGTTTGATCAATTAATCTCATATTGTTGGAGCTTTTGACCTGTAGGTATATTAGGTCCCCTTACTAGCTCACAACGGGTAAAACGAGGATCAAGAATTATTAAATAATTTGAAATGTTCAAATTATATAAGGGAATGTAGATATTGTATATTGATACATTAGATATAAATGTATATTAATTTTGGATAAAGATTCAAAATTAATACTATATATTATGGGAGAAATGTTTAAAGAGGATTCAAATAATTAATATGAATTGGTTTCATATTAAAACTATACGTTATACAAGAAAGTTTTTTTAATATGACTCAAATATTCAGTTTTAATTAAATATGTGATATTTAATTAAAAAATAAATAATTAATGGTTAATTATTTATGTATTTATTTAATTAATATTAGAATTTGGTTAATTAATTATTAATTAGATCAATAATTATTAACCACATTTATTACTTAATTAATTATTAATTAGATTGATAATTATTAATTAAATAATTAATTATTAATTAGATTAATAATTAATTAAATGTTGATTAATTTAATTTAATTCTAATTAATTAATTTAATTAATTTGTTAATTTTATTATTTAATTAAAAAAACAAAAAAACTAACTCCCCTGCACAAATACAGGTGAGTGGTGACGTAGGGTAACTCCCCACGTCTTTTTGTTCTTAACTGCAAAACAGTTCTGTAGGGGCCTCTCTTATCATTCGACCTGCAGAAGAAAATAGAGAAATATTCTCTCTAAACCAATTTCTCTCTCAAATTCCCTCCATTTACTCCCACAAGCAAGATCATCGTTTCTAGAGGATAGTGGGAAAATCGGTGGTGCGGAAATGGATTGATTACCGGAGATTTAGAAGAAGGTCTTCAAAAGTGAGAATTCTTTTCGCCTGTTTTTCTTTTTCTTTTCTGCTTTTTTTTGGTTCCTAAAAATTCTAGAACAAGATCGTCGCTTCCGCTGCGGGATTTACGTCCCATCAACAACCCTGTCAGTTGGCGCCGTGAAACCTCCAGCATAAGTTGCAGCAGGATCAAGGACATCGAGACTCGTCAAAGATAAGAGACTACTTTGCCCCATATCTACATGAATGAGATCATCCAGAAGTGAATATAAGTTAAACGAAATAGAGTGATTGTTAAGAAAAGTAGCTATAATCAAAAAAGTCAAAACAAATACAAATAATAAAGTAAAGGAATTACTAACCAAAGGTGTAGTAGGAATTCTGAGGCACTCGCAACACCATCGAAGAATCCGTCGTCACAAACTGCTAGTGGCTTCAATTTCTTCTATTTTTTCGATCTCTTCCAATGATGATAACTATTGCTGCTATGACTCTCCTCATTATCTTCAACAATAAACTGCTCAACATCTTAAAGACGAACTCTTTTCCTTCCATCTCCATCACCAACTTTCTTTGGAAGTTTTGGTTTAGAAGGGGGAGAAAGGGCACTGATTTTTGAACTTTTATATCCCTTTTTCAAGATAATCTCCATGTTTCGCTAACCACCATTTTGTATAACATAGAGTGAGCTAGTTATGCAGATTTAGTGAACGTGTATGAAGATGTACTTGAGATGAGGTCCGAGTCAGAATACAAATTTGCCAATGACGCAACACATGATCCAAGCTGGCTGGAGGAATGTTGGGACTTTCTCTACCTTTAAAAAGATTAGGGACTCGTGCAAGTGCACACGGTCACAAGTAATACTCAGAAGTAATCCAAGGTCAAATCCTCAAGGACTTGTTGCTTTCAAAACAACTTTAAAGAAGTGAATATTTCAAATATGTTGTGGTTTATGGAGAAAATAGTGGTGAAATGTTGTTGTTTGGGGTTTTTAACTAGCAAGCAATTTAATAAAACTCAACTTTTTTGCCTCTTACCTTAGTCTTGATGCAAAACATGGAAACACACTACGTTGGGGAAATTGCGCTAACCGCAATTCCTTACTTTTCTTGGGATTCGAGTTCTACTCTTTCACTACCACTTTTGGTTGCTGTAGAGGCTAGGGTAACCTACAATCATATGTCTATGTGTGATTACAATCCTTGAGAATATCTACCAACTCACTTGCATTATGGGTCAGAGGGCCTGGCCTCATTTGGATAATTTTGGCTATTTATCCAGATGGTCTAAAGAGAAATCATTGACTCGTGATTCTTCTTTAACGGCGTGGTTTTTAGACTCTGACCTACATAATGAAGAATCAATCCAGAGTCGACACTAGGTCGTCGAATCATCAAAGGCCCGGCTCGTTGGGGTCATACATTAAAGCTTCATGGTGAGTTCTTTTATATCCGCTATTATTGGGAATGGTTAGAAGTCACGGTCACCCGAAAGAAGGATACACTACAATGTATGCACTTGTTAGATGCTGTGCTGGCTTCTTCGTACATCTATGTTGTAACAATGACATAATTTGAGCATTTTGTGAGGCTTGGTGCCCTTCAACCAATACCCTTCACACATCATCTGGAGAGTTATCCATCTCTTTGTAAGATATGTGGAGATTAGGGGGACTTCTTATTAAAGGTAGGTTTTTTGATGAAGTTGTTCCATGTCTTGTGGAGTTGTTAGCAACGTCCAAGGATGAGGATTATCTCCCAAAAAGTTGTGAGTATTTGTTTGCCGCTTATCATCATGTAGCATCTAAAGAGAGTGTTTGCTTCCGAGTCCCTGTCAAATCGTCTAGATCCCTTTCTGGTTTAAAGAAGATCGGAAGTACACGAAGCCGCCCTCTCGAAGGGCACAGAAGATTTCTCGACCTCGTTCAACCTATAATCCAGACGGAACTTCTTTTGTACGTCGTGATTGGTCTACGAGCGAAATTAATTTATTTGACGAGTTGGGCGTAGAAGATAAATGGAGAGAAAAGACATATTTGGTAGCTTTTCTTTATTGCTGGTTATGCGTATTCGTCTTCCCTAGTAAGAATTTGTCTCTTCGTCCAGAAGTTTTCAAAACTGCTAGTTATATGACTAAAGGTATCTTGTTTAGCCCTGGCTGTTCCTGTTTTGGCCAACATTTATCGTGGGCTAGGCCAGATCCATAATACGTCACCTTTGGTTAGGAACTCGAGTGCTTGCTTTCCTATACATTATGTTCATGGCTGACTTGCTCATTATTTCAACACTCATTTTAAAACTTACGTGCCAGTTAGAGGTCTTATTATGATGGTTGATTATTCTGGAGAAGGGGGAGCTAAGTACTTTAGCGATGTCAATGCTCATGATATGATTCACAGGGGTAGATATATATCGTGGCCTACAACTCTTCAATCTAGGAATAAGGATGAGGATTTGAAAGGTAACGAGCGACTTTCATTTTTTAATTTATCACTCTTCTCAAGCATGTGGTCATGCTTCTTATCATCGCGAGGTTCAAGTTCGATGGTCGTTGAGGCTTATAGTCCTTATCGGTTCGGTCGGCAGTTCGGGTTTTATCAAGATATACAGAAGGATTTGTGCGAAGAGGTTCCTTGTTAGGATTGACTTTTTACTGCAGAAACATGTGTCGGTAGTCTTGTTTGACCACGTTTTTTACCCCTTTCCCATCATTATTTGCCAAAAAGAACCACATATTCTTAATGTAGAACATGCATAGATTATTTCTACATAAAAGTTAAACTATGGTACTTTAGGAAAAATATGAGAAAAATGCAGTCAAAGTTGGAAGAAAATAACATAAATATGTTTTTGCATAATTGCGCTCGGCGCATTTTTGGAGGACAAGATGACAAAACGCACATTTTGATTAATGAAAGGCAAGGAGGACATTTCCCACATGTTCAAAACCGTGAGTCCAAGTCCAAGTGAGGTGGTTAGGTGAATCTCAACCCATTTCCACCTAAAATGGAGGGGAGTTTCAACCAACCTATGGTGCTATAAAAGGAAGCCATCCCTCCATCAGTAAATCATCTCTTCCAAGCTTCATTTCATCTTCTTTTAGTTGCTCTCCGGTTGTAGAACACGTTTTTAGGGTTTATGTTTATGTTCTAGTTGTTCATTTCTTTATTTTTCACGTTTTTACCTTTTGTATTGGTTTTAATTCCCAGTTCTTACTTCCGTTCTTTGTTCATTCTGTTCTTTTAAAGTTCTTTAGTGAGTTTCAACTCCCCTCACGCTCGAGAGAGAAGAGGGTCAAGCTAAAACTCATTGTACGACTTATTTTTCATTTAAATTCAATGAAAAATAATTTCTTTATGTTTTCGTGCATTTACTTTCCTTTAATTATGTTCTAAATTAGTTATCAACCTCTTTGTGGAATGATTTAGTCAAAATGATTTGATTTTCAACACACTCGGGATTTTGGCCAGATTGCACCTGACACTTTTTTGGGTTGGTTTCTAAAAACTTCTCTTTACATCTTTTTTCCATTCGGTCGGTGGGAACTTGATTTATACACCAAAGCCCAACCTTGGGAAAGGTGAACTTCAGACTATGTATTGGATCCTCAACTTGAAGGATAAGTCTACTTTTGAACGGCAAATCCTCGTCCTCCAAAATAACTAAATACCTCTTCTTGGGATCATGGTCCTCTACAAAATATACCATGATGAAACAAAAGATCCTGCAAAAAAAAAATGTTTATGAAGGAACATTATGGTCAATTATTAAAGGAATATATATATATATATATATAAACAAAATTTTCAAAAGAAAAGAGGCAATGAAATCACTGCAAGGCAGACAGAGGTGACCACTACTGACCTAGAAATATCTCAACTAGGGGAAGAGGCGTTAACATACTCAGTAATGAAATCACTACAAGGCAAATGGAGGTGACCATCGCTAACCTAATAACGCCTCAACTAGTAGAAAATGCATTAACTTACTCAGCAATGATATCACCGACCGAAGGTGACCACCATTGACCTAGGAACACCTCAACCAGCAACAGAGGCGTTTATCTACTCAGCAATGAAATCACTGCAAGGCAGACGGAGGTGACCACCGTTGACTTAGGAACACCTCAACTAGCGGAAGAGGCGTTAACCTACTCAACAACGAAATCACTGCAAGGCAGACAAGAGGTGACCACCACTGACCAAGGAACACCTCAACCAGCAGAACAGACGTTAACCAACTCAGCAATCAAATCATTACAAGGCAGATGAAGTTGACCATCACTAACCAAGGAACACCTTCACCAGTGGAAAAGACATTAACATACTCAACAATGAAATCACTGAAAGGCAGACGAAGGTGACCACCGCTGACCTGGGAACACCTCAACCAGTGGAATAGGCATTGACCTACTCAGCAATGAAATCACTGCAATGCGAAGGTGACTACTGGAGACATATCTACGAATCAAAGAATATATGCACGTGCATATAAAAGAAATTGAATGCATAAAATTGACCATGTTTAGAAGGGTTCAATGACACATTTACCTCTCAGAAAGCAAGCAAAGTCGAATGGTGCAAAAGCAAAGTCGCTGCAGATAAATTTGTAAATATCAAATCCTAAAAAAAGTATTGTTTAAATAATCGTTGTTGTATTCAAATTTCTCTTTTAAAAAAAGAGACATTTGTATAAAAAAAATGAACAGTATTAAAAAAAGTAACTAAAAGAAAGAAAGAAAGGAAAAAATCGGGGTGCATGGTTTTCTCATGCGGTACCCTAAATGACGGGCGGCTGCAACATGTAGCCACCATCTTTTTTAAAAAACAAATTAATAATTTGCAGCCCAAACCAAGTGGCGGCTGCTGGTAGTAGTGCAGTCGTCGCCATTGTTTTATTTTATACACATTAAAAAGAAATGGGGCGTACATAAAGTTTTCTTTTCTTTTTTTTATGTCCTTCGGTTCATGCATTCACACGATCTCAGTTTATATATATGAAAAAATTCACATATTCTGCTACTTACAGACAACGTTGTTGGGTGTGTTGCCCTAAACTCGTAGTTTGTAATTATGTAAAAACAAATTTATATTAAATAAATTTATATTCAGTCAATTTGTCGTTGAAATCATAGCACTGCATTGTCTAAATCCAATAAACTAAACATCCAAGGTTATTATCATGTAACCGGGACAATATATATAATAGGTATATATTTGATATACCCTCGATATACAAGTGGATAATGTCTCGGGAATAACCTAAATGGTCTATAGTATATGGATAAGGCTAGGTACCTTATCCTAGCAACACTATGGATACGACCCACTTTGTAAATGTTACAGACGACCCAATCCAAGTTGTTCGTGTGGAGACATGCGAATAGAGGTATCCTATACAATGAGTTTATATAAGACTGAACCGCGAAATAACCAATCTTTAGAGGTAACGTCGTTTACTAATAGATTGCTATTTCATATGATGACCAGGCAACTCATTCTCAATCCTGAGTGAGTTATGAACGAGCCCTCATGGATAGGAGACCGAGTGGGGTGAAGGGATGTGAATCCCGGAGCAGAAACGGATTTTCGTTGCTGTTTTTCGGGATACAAAACCGAATTTTACAGAAGAAAAATACAGAGAAAAATTTACCTTTGAAGAACGTTTCTTCAACTAGTTTTCCTCGAACACCACCACTATTTCTTCCTCGCTATCCTCTTGGGTCTCGGGATCGTGCT
>NW_019104658.1:324889-352783 GCF_001995035.1 Momordica charantia
CCTAAGAAATAGCAATCTATTAGTTAACGGTGTTACACCTAAAGATTGCCTATTTCGCGGTCCGGTCTTATACAAACTCATTGTACAGGATACCCTCACTCGCGTGTCTCCACACGAATGACCTGGATCGAGTCGTCTGTAACCTTTACAGAGTGGGCCGTATCCATAGTGTTGCCAGGATAAGGTACACAGCCTTATCCATATACTATAGACCCTTTAGGTTATTCACGGGATATTCTCCATTCATATATCAGGGGTATATCAAATATATACCCCGTATATCAACTATATACCCAGTATATATACTGTCCCGATTACATCAAAAATAACCTTGGATGTTTAGTTTATTGGATTTTGGACAATGCAAAGCTATGATTCAACAACAAATTTATTGAATAAAACTTTATTAAATAGACATTTGTTTTTACAAAATACAAACTACGAGTTTAGGGCAACACACCCAACATGGGGCTCGTCTTTTGATCTGTATGGGTGAGAGTCACCCGAGTCGCCAACTCAACATTCCTACCATTTTGGGGATGAGACCGAGTGGGAATCTGGGAACATTATTTCACGATATGGAATTCACTCCTCCTCGACTTTCAGGTAGTAGATGAGTGTTCTCTTAAATGCTGACTCTAGGACTTGAACAAGGGGCCCCACCCCCTCACTCGCCCGATAAAGACTTCCGATTATTAGTCGGACCATAACCGGGTTGTTCACTTGAGGAGTAGTGGTATTTAAGAAGTAGATGTAACTCAGGGGTAAAATGGTAATTTGACCCTGCTTGAGTTACAAGCACTCGTGAATGATTGACTTGCCATTAATGGTCGTATATCCGTGGACACAAAAACATTCTGCAGTAAGAATAGTGCAGCTGCGGGTCTTTAGTGGAGTGACCCGTAGTTAGTGAATGTTGATTAACTCGGTTAATGAGTTTGACCGATTAATCTCATATCGTTGGAGTTTCTGATCTGTAGGTCCATTAGGTCCCCTTACTAGCTCACAACGGATAAAACAAGGATCAAGTTTCTTTGGAAGAATTTGAAATGTTCAAATTACTCAAGGGATTATGTATATTGATACATTATCATATATAGTTTATTACAACTATATATTATGAGAGATATTATTTGAATGAGATTCAAATAAAAAATTAATATGAGTATGATTTATATTAAAACTATAGGTTAAAAATAATGTGCATAAGATGTACATTACAACTATAGGTTATATGAAAGAAATGCCTTAGAATATGATTCTACTTTCGCAATAAATAATTAAGTGTTAATTATTTATTTAATTAATATATATATATAATTAATTAATTATTAATTATTAATTAGATTAATAATTAATATCAATTAATTAATAAGATTAATTATATATATATATATATATTATTAATATAATTAATATTAATATTAATATAGCACACTCCCCTACTTAATACGAAGGGAGTGGGAGGTTAGTGATGACATGGGGTTTGTTGTAGTTTACAAAATGGTTCTATAAAACTAAAAAAAGGCAACTCCGTGCATTTCTCTGGTTGGAAAAAGCTCTCTCTCTCAAAAATTCCCTTTGGCTTCCAATCATTGCTCCCACAAACAAAGATACTCGCCAGAGACATAGCAAGGAATTTGATGGTGTTCGGTTGGTGATTACTTGAAGAAACGTTCTTCAAAGGTAAAGAAAAACTTCCCCTTGTATTTTTCTCTTTACTGTGTTTTTTTTTGTTCCTAAAAAAAATCAAGAACAAGATCGTCGTTTCCACTGCGGGATTTCCGTCCCATCAGACGCAAGGAAGACAAGTGAAGATAAGTACTGCCACAACAATAACACGAAGGACTGCATGGAGAGAAAAACAACAAGAGCAAAGTTAGAGATTTTTTTAGGAGAAGAGCAGTCATGATTCTTTTACTTACTGACAATTCAAATGAGACAAACAAAGGAAGATTATAGCTACAAACAAGAACACAATGGACTATATGGAGAATAAAGCTACATGAGCGAAGTTGGAGATTTTTTTTAAAGTAGTCCCATAGATTCTCACCGGTGATGCACATAAAGACGAATAAAGGAAGATTGTCACCTTGACAATGATACGAAATACTTCATAAAGAAGAAAAATGCATCATGAGCATTAAAAAAAAAAGAAAAAAAAAAAGGTGTTGCAAATCTGAAGCTTCTCGAGCAGTGATGATATTTCTTTGGTTTAGTTATGCAAAAGTTATAAAGGGAAGAAACAACCTAAACGTAACAAATAAGGCAACAATTGAACGGGGGCCGAAAATAGCAACTCTCTACTATGGGAAAATGATACTAATTAAGAAATTGGCAGTGATGTTGAGAAATTGACTTCAGTATTGCCCAATCTAAAATTAAATTCAAAAAATTTGGGCAAATCCCAGTCTGAAGTTCAAGCAAAAATTGAATCCCAAATTTTATTCGAGATCAAATTTTGGATGGGTTATTTTCCATTCAAATTAAATTTTTTTGGCCAAAAAGTTATCATTTTGGTAAAATTCTTTGCTCGAATCAAATAAGGAAGGTGAGTATTGTAGTTATGTTCCCAGCTCCCCACTCGGTCTAAACCCCAAAATGGTTGGAATATTGAGTCGGTGACTCAGGTCGCTCTCACTCATACAAATCAAAGAACGATCTCTTATAGGTAAAAATTCATAACTCACTCAAGATTGAAATTGAGTTACTTGGTCTTTCTATGAAATAATAATCTATTAGTTAACAGTGTTATAGCTAGAGATTAATTATTTCGCGATCCGATTTTAGACAAACTCATTGCATACGATACCGTCACTCGCATGTCTCCACATGAACGATTTGGATTAAATCGTTTGTAACTATTACAAAGTGGGTCGTATCGATATTGTTGCTAGGATAAGGAACCCGACCTTACCCATATACTATAGACCCTTTAGGTTATTGCTGGAACATTATCCACCTATATATCAAATATATACTGTATATTAACTATATATCAAATGTATACCATGTATATGTTATATACTATTTCAGTTACATGACATAATCTCGGATTTTAGTTTATTGGATTTGAGTTAATGCAATTCGAAAAGGAACTTCAATAACAGCTTTATTGAATAAATATTTGTTTTACATTTACAAACCACGAGTTTAGAACATAAAACTCAACAGCTAGAATGTTGTCAATTGCTGCATTGCTAAAGTTGACGTTTTTTCGGACTATTGCTTATTTTGAGAAACGTAGAGAGAATATCAGTGAATCATTGGCTCGTGGTGAAAAGTATACAAAGTATGCTTTATATAAATTGAGGAGGTGGGAGAAAAGAGTGGTGGCGTATTCAGTGACTTCTGTTGATTGAGAGACACGAACTTTTCAAGTTGAAACAAGAATGAATTTTTGGGTGTGTTGCCCTAAACTCGTAGTTTGTATTTATGTAAAAACAAATGTATATTCAATCAATTTGTTGTTGTATTCATAGCATTGCATTGTCCAAAATCCAATAAACTAAACATCCAAGGTTATTATCATGTAATCGGGACAGTATATATTGGGTGTATATTTGATATACCCCTGATATACTAGGTATATATTTGATATACCCCTGATATACAAGTAGATAATGTTCCGGGAATAACCTAAAGGGTCTATAGTATATGGATAAGGTTGGGTACCTTATCCTAGCAACACTATGGATACAGCCCACTTTGTAAACGTTACAGACGACTCGATCCAGGTCATTCGTGTGGAGACATGCAAGTGGGGATATCCTATACAATGAGTTTGTATAAGACCAGACTGCGAAATAACCAATCTTTAGATGTAACACCGTTAACTAACAAATTGTTATTTCTTAGGATGACCAGAAACTCATTCTCAATCCTGAGTGAGTTATGGACTCCTTCCCGTGAAGGTTTGTCCTTTGATCTGTATGAGTGAGAGTGGCCCGAGTCGCCGACTAAATATTCCTACCATTTTGGGGATGAGACCGAGTGGGGAGTTGGGAACATAACTTCACGAGATGGAATTCACTCATGCCCGATCTTATGAGAGTAGATGAGTGTTCTCTTAAATGCTGACTCCGAGACTTGAACAAGGGGCCCCACCCTCTCATTGGCCCGAGAGGGACTTTCGGATATTGGTCGGAYCATAACCGGGTTGTTCATTAGAGGAGCAGTGGTATTTAATGAGCAAGATGTAATTCAAGGGTAAAACAGTAATTGGACCCAACTTGAGTTACGAGCACTCGTGAAGGATTGACTTGCCA
This sequence comes from Momordica charantia, assembly GCF_001995035.1. Next base: position 329,158 of record NW_019104658.1, read on the forward strand.
TTAATGGTTGTATATCGATAGACACGAAAATATTCTGCAGTGAGAAGAGTGCAGCTGCGGATCTTTAGTGGAGTGACTCGTAGTTACGAATGTTGATTAACTCAGTCAATGAATTTGACCGATTAATCTCGTATCGTTGAAGCTTCTGATCTGTAGGTCCATTAGGTCCCCTTGCTAGCTCATAATGGGTAAAACGAGGATCAAGTTTTTGGAAGAATTTGAACTGTTCAAATTGCTCAAATGAATATATGTATATTGATACATTATAATATATAGTTAATTCTAAATTAAAACTATATATTATGAGAGAAATTATTTTAATGAGATTCAAATAAAATTAATATGAATAAGATTCATATTAAAATTATAGGTTAAAAAATAATGTGCATAAGATGTATATTACGACTATAGGTTATACGAGAGAAATGCTATAGAATATGATTCTATTTTTATGATAAATAATTAAGTGTTAATTATTTATTTGATTTATATATATATATATATATATATATATATATATATATTAATTGATTAATAATTAGATTAATAATTAATTAATATGATTAATTAATTATTATATATATTATTATATATTATATATATTAATTATTAATATTAATGTAATATTAATATTAATATTAACACTCCCCGCTTAATTGCAAGGGAGTGGGGGACAGTTATGACATAGGGAGTTAACCCCACGTCATATGTGGTTATTTGCATAAGAGTTCTGCAATAGAACCATTCCTACGAAGAAACTCTCTCAAGCTCTCTCTCTTCTCCAATCCCTCTTGTTCCAAATCGATTGCTCCCACAAGTGGGTTCTCGGTATCCAGAGGATAGCATGGAAGTTCTATTGGTGGTGTTCGGGTTAATCCATTGAAGAAGCATTCTTCAAAGGTAAGGAAACTTTTTCTTTCCCATGTATTTTACTTTTGAACATTGGGTTTTATTCTCAAAATTGATGGACGAAGATCATCGCTTCCGCTCCAGGATTCACATCCCATCATGAATATGTTTTCTTCTTATAAATGCCAGCATACTCAAATTGTTTACTTGAAGGACAACACATGTACTTGTAACAAGTGGCAATCTTTCAAGATATCGTGCTCTCATGTAATTGTAGTCTGCAACCATGTTCACTTGGCATATTTGTCATATGTCGAGAAGTTTTATGAATTTTCATGGTACCAACTTTGTTATGAATCTTGCTTTCACCCTATACAACATAGGACTATTGGTCGGAAGTCAAGTTTGATGTTACTCATCCAACCCCAAATTTGTTGAGGGAACATGGACGTCCAAAAACTTCCCACATTCACAATGAGATGGATTGGCGAGAGGCGGGTACGAAAGTTCATTGTGGAATATGCAAAAGAAAATGAATTGTTGCTTTGTAATAGACTATATTTTATTGCATATTTGTATTGTTGCTTTGTAATAGATTACATTTTATTGAATCAATTGTTGCTTTGTAATAATTTTATATTTGGGGTTGTAATAGACTATACTTTATGTCTTGTTATTTGAAATGAATTTTGGATATAACTATGTTGTTTACCTTATTATATTCCAACATTAAATATGGGTCTAGAACCTTTTGATTCGCATCAACTATACCTACAACGATCACAATTAGAATGAGATAACGGATCTACCATAGTTTTGCAATGTCGAATAAGAGAGGTCGTAGTATCTCACAACATTAGGTAAGATATTCGTATAATACCATATCTACAACAGTCTGGATTTTGGGGAGTTTCACAAATAGATTTGACTGAGTTAAATTGAACCTTATTACTACACTGGTTGAACGATGGAGGTAGGAAACTCACTTGTTTCATATGCCTGGTGGAGAGTGTACTATTACACTACAAGATGTTGTTGTGCAGTTAGGGCTACCTGTTGATGGAGAGCCTATTACAGGATCCTTGCAATACAATTGGGCACAACTATGTGAGGATTTACTGGGAGTCCGATCTCCTCAACTTAAGGGCTCTAGGTTTAGTATTCATTGGTTAACGACACAATTCACTAAAATACAACAAGATGCTGATGACGTTATGATACAGAGATACACATGAGCATATATTATGCAACTCATTGGTAGATTTTTATTTCACGACAAATCTAACACATTAGTTCATCTCATTTTCCTTCCATTACTAAACGATTTCGAGGTAGTTAGACGATATTCATGGGGTAGTGCATGCCTCGCATGGTTATATCGAGAATTTGTTGGGCTAGTCGAGTCGATGCCTTCGATATAGCAGGTCCATTGATAATTTTACAAGTGTGGGTGTGGGCTGATAGGTTTCCTATTATTGCTCCACAACACCATGTCCTTACTCTTGAACAATATGTTAGACGTCCTCTCAGTACACGGTACATTTATTTTCATTTATCTATATGTGACTTTTAAATTATATGTAACTGAATACGTTTTACATAATGTAGATGGAATGAAGATTGGATGGCTTCTGAACAATCTATGAACATTATGATTCAATATCAAACATGCTTTGATCAACTTATTGGCTTTTTCGCCCTTAATCTCAAATTAATTCATTTTAATTAATATTTTGATGATAACAAACTTAATTTTATTTATTGATATTTTTAGTATTTTAAAGTGTTCATAGCATAGAGCTCATTACAACGATTCCAATGACTATTGGATCACCCAAATCGGAGCTAAAACGGAGACATTATAGACGAATGAAGTTGAAAGGATAAATTCCCGAGGTGGATGACGTGGCAGTTGAATCCTACATGGACAAATAGAAGAGGACATGTGGCGAGCTGAAATTTTTTAGTTTATAAAAGAAATGGGAAAGAAAAAGGGAAAAAACGAGAGAGTCGTTGGGCATTTAAAAAAAAGAAAGAAAAAAAAAGAGAAAATTGCACAAACCACCCCTAAAGTATGATGCTTGTTGCAATTACACCCTCAAACTTTCAACTATAAAAATTAAACCCTTAAAACTTTTACCATGAAAGAATTACACCCTTAAAATATGGTTGTTACTACAACTACACTCTCAAACTTTCAATTGTAAAAATTAAACCCTCCAACTTTTATAAAATGAAAAAATTATACCCTAAAGTTTTTATTTTAAAAATTAAACTTCTAAACTTTAAAAAAAAAAATTAAATATATTTTTTACTCTCTCCTCCCTCCTTCTGTCCCTACAAGAAAATTGGCCGGTTCTTGGGTGTAAGGGGTCAATCTTGATTTTATTACTCAGGGTGCTTCAGATCAGGTTCTTGCAGCTGAACATGCTTCGGGACATCGACCAGTTCGTCTTCGTCATCACCAGCAGATATTGAGGCCAAGAAAATTTGATGGTTTTAACCCTTACCCTTTTCTCAATTTCTTTTATTTCAATTTCCATGTTCCTCGGGTGGCACGTGACCGTGTAAAACCACTGTTTCCGAGCCAAAAATGTGGAAGTGCCACTGTGCAGGTCTGGTAAGTGGCGGCGCCGCCCGTGGCGCGGAGGTYCCCGACGATTCAGAGCTTGGGGTAGTCGGTGAGGCTCCAGGCAAGAAAATGGAACCAAATGAAATAGGCTGGGAGGAAGAGAAAGAACGAGGGAGCTTTGTCTGCCATTGATGAGGGAATTCAAAGAATGAAGGAAATGTAATGGGAGATGGAAGAGGGTACGGATGAGAGATGGGTATATAAAGTGAAAAGAAGAGGAAGATTTAGGATTATTTAGGACCCGTTTGATAAGCATTTTTGTGTTTGATTTTTGGTTTTTTTTGTTTTTAGTTTTTGGTTTTTGGTTTTTTGTTTTTAAAAAACAAAAATCATATATGTTTGATAACAATTTTTTTTTTAAATAACAAAAACCAAACATGTTTGGTAACAATTTTTTGTTTTCTGTTTTTAAAAAGTTAGAAAATTGAAAACACATATCAGAGAAGAAAAATTCTATGTAGAGTAGAGATGACAATGGTGTGGGTGCGAGTGAGGACGCCCTCCCCCATTCTCGTGCTCGTAAAAAATTTTAGTACCCGTCTCCACCTCGTTCTTTGGTCCGAGAAATGTTCTCGAAAAAAATTATCGATTTTGTAATTGTTTTTAATTATTTTTAGAATTTAAGTATAAAAAAAAGTGTAATAAATATATATTAATTATTTAAAAATGGAATCGGGGACGGGGATGGGGTCAAGACATCATTTCCTATTTTTGGGGCCCGACCCTGCGGAAATTTTTGTCATTCCCTAATGTAGAGACATGAAAAAAAAAAGAAATTTGAATCTTTAGTTACTGTTTACACACACATATATAATATATTATTTTATTATATTATATTTTTAAAATCAATTATTATTTTATTCAATTAAATCTCAACCTTTATTTTCAATCATTAAAGATCTAATGGCCCAAATTTAATTTGGATTTCAAATTTCTTTCCAACTATTTCCTCCTCTATTTAAACCCCTCCTTCTCTCAAATTTCAACAACTTTCTCCCTAATTTTCTCTCCAATTTCTATAGTGCTAACCTCTGTTCAAAGCTTCAATTTTTGTTCTAAATTTCTTGAGAGAGATTTAATTTGTCGAGCTATTCAATTTTTATTTTTCTAAGTCATTTCTGGGCTTTATTTTGTAAGAATTTTTCTTACAAACTTGTAAGCAAAAAATTGTGTATCCACTCTTTTTAGAGAGTTTGTGAGATTGTATTCAAATTTCATATCCTTTGTAAGGGTTGTTCTTGAGCCTGAAAAAGAGTGTAGTAATGGTTTGAGCCCGATCGGGTTTGTTCTTGCTCCTGAAAAAAAACATTGTACCGGTTGGACTCTAAGCCGTGGGAAGAATCAAGTTCTTCAATTGAACACCCAAGAGGAGCTTGGGAAGTGGGGTAGGCCAATTGTTGCCGAACCACTATAAATTTCTGGTGTCATTTTCTCTAACCCTTATTCTATTTAATTTTATATTTTTATTTGTTGCATGAATTACTTGCTATAATTTATTCTTCATGTTTATTGTGAATCTTTACATTAGAACTAATTAGAATGCTTGGAATGTATGTCTAATTTATTGAATAATTTATGTTAATGTTATTTATTCATAAAAAGTTTATATAATTATTTAAATTGAGCCCACCGTAGTAAAAAGTTTATAAATTGTGATAAAACCTTATTCACCCCCTCTAGGGTTGTCGTACCGATCCAACACAACTTAAGCCCAACGAGGTATAAGTGAATTTATTACTTACAAATAAATACTTACAATTAGCTTAATAATAATGTTAATACTTATTAATATTTAAGATTATTTGGACACGTATAATCACGACATTATGACTCTATTACTTGAATATTGTCATAATAGGCGGAATATTTGGTTGACTTCAAGCCCTCTTATATGTTTTTGTATTATCAAGTGACATCTACCAAATTGAGTGTTGCGACAATTTGAGTTTCTACAAAAGAAACCATGATATTGTAATACTAACTCAAGTCTACGTCAGATCGACCTACGAGGAAAACATGATCATGATTGGCAACATCAACATGCAGCTTATATATCACTATGGCATCAACATAGTGATTGGTGAGCATTTAGTGATCATACGACAGATGTGTCGACCATGTCAGATGATTTTCATGATTGATATGATTTGATTACAAGAAAGTATATCATACATGAATTTACTTATCACGGTTACATGATTAGTATTACTTTTCTTATATTTTTTAATTACAATATTTAAGTGAAATTAAATATTAATAATTATTATATAAATTACAGAATTTTTTTTGTTAGCAACGTATAAGACTATACCGTACAAGAAAATTTACCTATATTAAAATTGCTGTGTGATACTTGCATTCGCATAACTAAATCAAATTAAATTTATCCAAGAGTTACTTTGAAGTTTTGAACTTCGAAATGAGGTGTCCACGTCGTGGGCGCAACAAACCACGACCAAATGAAGATGTTCAAGATAAAGCAGAAGAAGTTGAATATGTTTAGGAACAAAATGAATATCCTCCTATAGGAGACGAACAAATTATGAATACTTCTGTACAGTCGCATTTTCTAATGATTCCTACACCAAGAGTTCATTCAGATACTACATCTAGTTCAGCTCATCAACTTGACCTATCACCTGTTCAGCAACAACCTCGTCGTGGGCGTTATGTAAGAAGGCCACGACAATGTGGTACATAATTATCTATGTTTTGTAATACGTTTTAAAGTTTATAACGACTTTTTGTATCGAATGTTTACCAATTATAAAAATTGGTATTTGACAAACATTTGCATAATATAATACGAAAACACGAAAACTTAAACTTATAATTCACCGAATTGGTTTTAATCTAATTTCAAACTCGCTGACTTTAAATGATTTTAATCAAATTTCCAAATATAATAACAAAAAAAACTTTAATAACATTTTAATCAAATTTCAAAATATACTAATAAAATAACAATATAAAAATTCGAAATATTAAAATAACAATATAAAAAGAAATGGTGTTCGCACGCGACTTCTGTTGGAAATTGCATACAATGCATGTAACTTTCTTGCTTACTCAGATATCACTTTCCCACGTCATCAATATATACGTTAGCATCGAAGTCTCATGCATTGTACGCGAGTTTTGACTTCCACTTTTACCTAACATATTTTTGTCCATAGTTTTGAAACCAGTCATTTTGAAACCAACCTTACTTTTGAAATTATTTATTTAAACTACATTTATTTTTTCTATTACTTTTTTTTTTTTTTTACAAAAGGGAAAAACACAAACAAAAGGAAGAGAGGAAAAAACCCAGAAAAATAGAAAAGAGGCGTTTCTCTTGCACCCCGCCTCTAGAAAGTTCGAATTCGAGAAATATTTGCTCTTCAGCACTTTAGCCAGAAGGGAGTGAGGGTTAGTGATGATTATCCACCCCTGTTTGGCTAAAAGTGCTTGATTAAAGCTTTCAAGGTCTCTAAATCCAAGCTCTCCCTTACATTTAGGAACACAGAAATTGACCGATTTGGTCCAGTGGATCTTTTTGCCATCCTCGCCTCCTCCCCACCAAAATCTCGCTATAATACGATTACACTCGTCAATAACTCCTTTTGGTCATCTAAAGTAAGATATAGAGTAGCTAGGAATTACTTGGACCACAACCTTTATAAGAACTTCTTTCCGTCCCACAGAAAAAAGTTGCTCCTTCCAATTTTGAAGATGTTTCCATATTCTATCTTTAATGTAATTGAAATATGACACCTTCTTTTAGGATAGACAACAAGGAAGGCCCAATACCTCTCATGGCACGCCACTTCTTCAATTTTCAAAATCTTAGCAATCTTCCTTTTCGACCTCCGGGTAGTGTTAGGGCTAAAACAGACGGCCAATTTATCAAAATTAATCTCTTGCCCCGTGATAGTTGAATAATCTACCAACTCCTTAGAAATAGAAATCGCCTCCTTTTTAGTAGCTTTAGTAAATAACAGGCTATCGTCAGCAAAGAAAAGGTGGCTAAATGGAGGACAAGCCCTGGCGATTCGAATTCTAGTGATTTGCTTTCGAGCTTCCATGTCAGAGAGGATCAAAGAGAGCCCTTCTGCACACAAGAGAAAAAGATAAAAAGAAACGGGGTCTCCTTGTCGGATTCTCCGTTTAGGATATAAAAAGCCTTTCTTTACAACATTAATAATAAAAGAGTAAGATACTGAAGAAATATACCGCATAATGAGATGGATAAAGGACTTGTTAAAACCCAAAGCCTGCATAAGCTTCTGTAGGAAACTTCACTCTACTCTATCATTCAACTTCAACTTGCTCATATCCAGCTTGAGTGTCATCCATTCAGTCTTCTCGGATCATCTAGATTTTAGACTATGCATGCATTCATAACCTATAATCACATTGTCAGATATAGCTTTTCTAGGGATAAACGTGCTCTGAGTGGGGGAGATAATGTCATTCAAAATCAGCTTGAGCTGGTTCGCTATAGATTTTGAGATAATCTTATATATGACTGTGCATAAACTGATTGGCCGAAATTCTGTAATATACTTGGGCACCTGCTTTTTTGGAATCAGAACAATGGTTGTGTGGTTGATAGGTCCAACCTCTCCCCCATTATTCAAAATGTACACACCGCCACCACCTCCTGACGGATAATAGTCCAATATTTTTGGTAAAATAGAGCTGGTATTCCATCGACGCCAGGAGCTTTGGTTGGATGCATTTGATTCAGCGCAATCATAAGCTCTCCTTCAGAATATGGAACATCTAAATTCTTATTCATTTGTTCTATCACCTTTGTCTCCTGGAAAAAAGACAAAGAAACCTCATTGTCAATTTGCCCATTGGAGGAGAATAACTCTCCAAAGTAATCACTGACCACCTTGGTAATATCCCTCTCATCATGTCTCCATTTGCCCTCTTTATCAAATAAACCTTCAATTTTATTTTTCTTCCTTCACTGCGTGGCTTTCTGATAGAACCATGTCATATTTTTATCTCCCCAAAGCACCCAATCCGTTCGGGCTCTCTGTTTCCAAAATATTTCTTCCTCTAATAAAATACTTTTTAACTTCCTCCCTGCTGCAGAGACACCTTTGTTTGTGTTTATAGCTCTTTGATAGTCGGCTTTTGCACGTGAAATTCTGTCTGTATAATTCCACTTCTTCGATCTACCACACCTTTCCATAAAATTGGAACATTGAGATATACGAGTCAATAGATTCCTCATACTGAGCGAGCCACCAATAGGAGCCTTATTCCACCCTTCGTAAACAATTCCATCAAACCCCTCATACTGCAACCACACCTCTTCAAACCCGAAAGAATTTTGCTTCCGACGACCTGTACTTCCATTGGACTTGCTGATATTAATTTCAACTTGGCAATGGTCCGAAGTAGTGAAGTCAAGGTATTTGATAGAAGTCATAGGAAACATTTTGAGGAAGCTCGGATCACAAACACTACGGTCTAGCCTTTCTTTAACAGCGTAGCTATCTCCAATTTTTTTTTAAACCACGTGTAGCACCTTCCAGCAAAGCCTAGGTCGATCAGATTGCAATCATTTAGCGTATCTCGAAAATTTTCCATCAATCTACCTGGTTTTTCTAGGCCACCAATATTCTCAGAGTTGAAAAGAATTTCGTTAAAGTCTCCAAAAACAATCTAAGGGAGGTTACCTCTACCCTTCAAATGTCTCAATAGTTCCCACGTATTACTCCTTCTAGCTGCGTCCGGTTTACCGTAGAAACCCGTAATCCTCCATTTGTTACAATCTTCTGAAACATTAGCATCAATATGAAACATGTTGTAGGATTGTATAGTGAGATCAATGTCATCCTTCCACATAAGCCACAGATCACCACTTTTCCCTTTTTAGCTAACCCCAAAGCCATTATCATAACCGAGCACAGATTGTCGTTCTCTACATTTAGTTTCTCTTAACTTAGTTTCCATTATGAAAACCACATGGGGCCGCACCTCTTGCATAATTGTGTGCAAAGCTTTGAATGCTCGTGGATTGCCCATACCACGAGCATTCCAACTTAGAATTTTCATAATGCTCGGTGCCCCTGAGGTTCAAGGGTCGCCGCATCATGGTTGAAAACTTGATTCTCATCCGCTAATATGGCCTTTTTTAATTGATCATCTGCCTCCCTTTGCTCTAAACAAACTAGGTGCTCCGATCTTCTCTTACTTGTCTGGATGTTACTAGCTTCCTACTCTCATTCTTCTGGTCACAGTCTTGTCTCTTCCACTGTTTTCGTTGCACAGGGGCCATTACCTCATCTCTTTGATTTTCAGATGTAGTGCCTATCATAGGCTTCTTTCCTTTTGGATCCACGCCATTTGACCATAATTCCCCTTGTTCAGTTTCCATATTTTCTTTCTCTTATGGGCCCACATTACAAAAGTCCAAACCTTGAGATTCTGGCTTGTTAATATTTAAATTTTGATTTGGACTAGTAACGGAAGAAATAGGAAACTCATTAAATTTTGATTCTGTCCCCATTAAATGTTCCTTATTTTCCTCTTCAGAAATGATCTGCTGCTGGTGGTCCCGATCTCCTCCAACGGTATTTTTCGGTCTGCAAATTGAAATATCTGCTTCTCCGGTAGAGACCACATCTCCTTCCTTCTCATTGTCGGTGTACCACTCTCTTTGCCCATCCGGAAACATACGACCTCATCTTCTTCCTCTACTACTGCCATGCCAAGCTCTTCCCCTCTCGTTTTTCAAATCCTCATCACTTGCCTGACGATCCTCCCCTCGTACTCAATCTTTCTCTCCTCCGACTCTCAGCCAAGATCCATAATAGACGTGGTTTTCATCCTCATTGCCCTGTCTTTCATCACACTACTTGTTACTATGGCCAATTTTTCCACAAAAATAACAAAACTCTGAAAGTCTCTCATACTTGAGAGGGATCCATACATCATCATATCAGCCTCCAATTTTCAACTTCAGGCCTCTTCTCAGGGGCTTACTGATATCTATCTTAATCTGGACCCAAGTAAATTTCCCCCAATATTGTCCGTTCAAATTCTGGTCGACATCAATTACATCTCCAATTCTTTGGCTAACTTCCGTTATGAATTGTTTAGTCATACAAAGGAGGGGTAACTTGTAGAGATGAATCCAGAAATTAGCATGAGTGAATTTAATATTCCTTGGCTGTTCAATATCATTCGGACTTTATAGTAAAACTATGGATTTGCTGAAGAACTAAGGCCCACTATTAAGAATTCTTTTCTTCTAAACATTGCTTGCAAAATGTATCAGGAACAGGTTCTCACCAATGCAATCAATGACAACGTTTTTGTGTACATTCGAGACCTTCTTCATGACCTTTCGGAAGGCCTCTATATATGATCAATTTGCTAGACAACACCTTCCCCACCGCCCAAAAAGTGAGGATCTCTTTTCCTTTTGAAGCATCCACATGGTTCAGGTCTGCAACCTCATCTTCTACAGAGGTAAGTTTCGTGTTTCTCCATGGAGAAGTAATGTCTTCCACACTCATGGTTGCCGGCAGGCACGAAGCGAACCAAACAAAGCTACCCAGACGAAAACTACTTGCACTGGAGGTAAGGCGACTACCCTCAGAGACGAGGAGTTTGCTATTACTTTTAGGTTAACATTATTTTTTGAATTTATTTTTAAAACTAGATTATTTTTTAAGTTTGCTTGTTGAATTAATTCAAAGAGAGGATAAATTTTAGGAAAGGAAGCCCAATACTTTCTTAAAAAAAAAAAATTTATCTTTAATTTGACAAAATCCTAATTCCATCTCTTCTTCCCTTCATCCTCCGTTTTCAGTCGCTCAGCCCTCCCTCCTCCGGCGACGCGTTTCAGGCGAGACCTCGGACTTGCGGTGTTCCAGCGAACCTACACGGCAGAAACACAACCCAGTAGTGCGACATCCTCCGGCGACACCCTGCAGCAGCGTGTTTTGAGCATCCTCAACGGCGACGYGAACAGCCCCTGAAGTATCGGCGACCGGCGACCCTGCAACTTCCCCCGGCGGCGCGACCTCTTCTCCGGCGTCGTCTGCAACGGATCCGACGAACCCACGGCGGCGCGACTCTCCACGAACGGCGTCGCTCTTCCCTCTGCACAATCTGCGACCACAGCGCCTAGGCGCTCATCTGCAGCGGACCCCCTTCTCGACGTGAACAGTTGCCTTCTGGTGACAATCACGCTGWCTCACACCCAAACAAAGTCAAATTCGTGATACCCACTCCTTCTCTGTGTTGGACCTGCAAGCCTTTGAACCCTTATAACTCCATTATGCAAGGTCAGGCTCCTTCTACACCGATACGGACTTAGCCCAAGCGGTTTCAGGAGGTTCAGTAAGTAACGGCTTGCTTAAACTCACTTTTCAATTCGTTTAAGGTGTTTCGAATTGATTCCTAATCCCAAATTCATATGTGTTTTGTATTAGGAAACTTCTGGCAAAGCTTAGGAGCTTTAGGACACTATTGTGTAAGTAGTCCTTACTTGGGGACGTTTGTTCTATGCTTGATGTGAAATCTTGCTTGTTTACTTGTTTGCTTGCTTTGCTTTGCTTGGTTATGTATTATTAACGTTGGATMTTGTGCTTCTGAATATTTATCTATAGTATTTATTCTAGATATGCATGTGTTGTCAATGGATATGTTGGATGTAATCCTGTTTGGCTATTTTGAGGTTGTTGATGTGTGATGGTTTGATGTATTTATGGTGATCAACTATGTTTTAAGCAGGCTGGTGTTGTTGTGGTTTGATGTTTCGTATGAACTCTTGAAAGCGTGATGTTTGTATAATGATCTCGTTTGCAAAAGTATGCTGGATGCTAAGAGCATGCTGAATTTGTTGTGTTCTAATTACACATATTTAGCCATTTTTTTGTTACCTAAAATGTAAATGGAGCATTAGGCTCAAGTCGATGTCTAATGTATAAATTTGTTTATCGTAAATTATGTGTTGGATTAATGAGTGTTCGGTGCTAGCTTTTGAAGTCCCTCTAGGGTTTACGCCTAGGTCTGAACCAGGTTTGCGCTTTCACTAAGTTCATTTGTTGCTTAAGCAAATTTCTTAATTGTTCGATTTTTCCCATGAATTGAAGCAAATAGCTTAGCTACACCAATTGTTATTTTCTTGCTTAATTAATCGCGCTTGAGCTTTTTTTCCATATTAGCTCCGGTAGACTGGGAAAGAAATTTCAGCTTGCATGAATTTCAACATACCGACGAGCGTTTTTGTATTTTCCTCTGTAATTTAGTTTCTTCAAGATTTTAGCATCCATTTTGCTTAGGTGCAGATCATAGCTTCTAGTGTTTCTCAATTATGCTTAATTGCATGATATAGCCGAGGTAGTAGTCCATCGTTTGTTTTTGTCTCAAGCGGGTAGTAATAAGAGTTTCTGAAGAAGCACGGGAGATACGCCCGTCATTTCTGACTGTTATGGAATTGAATTGGAAAATTTTGAGTAGCACGTGATCGTGTTGTATGGCGTCTTGTTGTTTTATGAGCCATTGGGAAGGCGAGATTGCACGGTTGGCTTTTCCTTGGATGTTGAAATCGAGTTCTCGAACTGTTTCGAAACTTTTGCTACCAGTGCTGTACTCTAGCCCTTGCCACCAAATTGACTAACTATTACCCCCCTATTTTCTTTCCATTCTACTTCAGGTTTTATGTCAATGACTTAGCAAATGATCTAGCTAACTCAATTACGCGGTTCATTTTTCTTGTTTTTTATGAAGTGTAATCTTTGTTTCTCTTGCTTCTCACAATCTAGCAGTCAATACATTTTTTTCCCCATGTTGGTTAGTTTAAGCTCAACAGTCCACATCTTTGTTCTCGGAGAAGATTATATGTTGGTTAAAGCTCAACAGTCCAATAGATAAGAAATAGTCCATGGGCAGTGGTCGGAGGTCGAACCAGAGCTGACGAAGAGACCAGTGACGTGAAGGAGAACAAAAAGGGGAATGAAATGATAGGAGAAGCTTCTCGCGTGGTGTTGACTGTCCTGCTTCTCTTGCAAGGTGTGGGTGGAGACGGGAGAAAGTTTGATGGAGATGGGGGCGAGTTCGGTGGAGACTACTCTAAACTCTCGGGTATCATAATCCCTGGCTTCGCTTCCACACAGCTCCGAGCGTGGTCCATTCTGGATTGCCCCTACTCGCCTCTCGATTTCAATCCCCTCGACCTCGTTTGGCTCGATACTACTAAGGTACCTCTCTCGCTCTATCTTTCTATCTTCTTGTATTGTTAGCAGGTAAATGAATGTGAAGTTAATGTTAATCCTTGTAGTAGATTCCGTAGCTAAAGCCTAAAGCATACCATGGTTGAAAATTGCTTGCCCGTTTCATTGCAATTCTCCGATTTCCGAATGCCACTATGTCCACTGGGATGAACTAGTGGATTAACAATGGGATTTTATTTTGTTTTAAAAAATAATGCTACCACTTTTCTTTTTCTGTTGCTCTCTTGATATTGTTGTTGTGCTAATCTGAACCCAACCGGTTCATCAAATGAGTGGGATTTTGTTAATTCTTAGGATCGTTCCAAAATTTATGTTTTATATCTTTTTTCTTTTTCCCTGGGTATTTATAATTTAATTCCTATGGATTCAAACGTAATCTCTGGTTTGAACTTTCGAGAGGAGACTGAAAATGATTTAATAGAGAATTCAAATACTTGTCGGATATCTCACATAAAAACAATACTTGCTGAACTTTAGTTAAATCAAGTAGACGAAGATTTAAAAAAAGAAACAAGAACACGAAGATTTTGAAACTCGTATTTTATATCGCACGGCTCCTAAATGCCTTTTAAAATCTGTTTGTCTTCCAAATTCACGTTAGTTTTCTCCTTTGGGGACATTAGCAAAATTGTTTCTGTGATATGATTAAACAATGATAAAATCAATAATAAGTTGTACTGTCTTTGAATATTCATATGTCTTGCAGCTTCTTTCTGCAGTCAATTGCTGGCTCAAGTGTATTTTGCTAGATCCATACAATCAAACCGATCATCCTGAATGCAAGTCACGGCCTGATAGTGGTCTTTCAGCTATCACTGAACTTGATCCTGGCTACATAACGGGTAATTGAAGAAAAAGTATACTATACTAGTTGTAGAATATTTCATATATTCATATACTATACTTCCATCCAGTGACAAGCTTACCTATTATGCAACAATTTATCAACTGTAGGTCCTCTTTCTTCAGTGTGGAAAGAATGGATAAAATGGTGTATTGAATTCGGTATTGAAGCTAATGCAATTATTGCTGTTCCCTATGATTGGAGATTGTCACCAACAATGCTTGAGGAGCGGGACCTTTATTTCCACAAGCTCAAGTTTGTATATGGATCTATCATACATGCTATTGTTATCACCAACGATTGTGGCCTCCAATTTTGAATTTTTACTTTCCTGTCACCTTCTGATTGATCTTTCCTTAATTTTTGACAAATAAAATCTAGATGCTTTATGGTGCATCACGACTTCTCTCCTTCACAGGCTGGTTTGTATTATTTAAATATTTTAAAGAGTACTGTATATAACATTTGGAACATTACGGTGAAGCAGAGTTGAGGTACATGTAATACAAAAATATTTTACTCCCGATACCAACACAAAGAGACCTGAAATCTTAAATCTTAAATTGAATTAGAAGAGACCTGAGAATGTGTCCAAAGACTCGATGCCTAATCATAAGTTATTTTTTTTTGTTTTTTGTTTTTTCTTTTCCAAATAAAATTGTTTAGAGCCTTAGAAGTTGTTTGGTTGCCGCTTGTCGGTGCTTAATGTTTCTGAATATTATTCTTCTCTTTCCAGATTGACATTTGAGACAGCTTTAAAACTTCGTGGAGGTCCCTCAATAGTGTTTGCTCATTCATTGGGTAATAACGTCTTTCGCTACTTTTTGGAATGGCTGAAGCTTGAAATTGCCCCAAAACACTATTTCGAGTGGCTGGATCGACATATTCACGCCTACTTTGCTGTTGGTATGACTTGTTTCATTAAGAAACTAATTCCTTAAGTTATTTTTTTTTAAAATTTTACGCACACTATTTACTTGCACAAAATTGTTTTCCCTATCTATTTTTATTGAGAACAGGAGCTCCTCTTCTTGGTGCACCTGACACAATAAAAGCCACTCTTTCTGGTTCAACGTTTGGTCTCCCTATTTCTGAGGTTACCTTTCAATTATCAACTCACGAAAACCTTTAGTTAACTCTCTCTCTCTCCATCCTGCTTGGTGGTTCCGCTGCACCTTTCAACATTGACACTTTAATATTTATTATGCAACTTGACGGATAGGTAGACTCTTTATCCTTAAAATAATTATATACTTGATTTATTGTCCAATCCTGTTCTTGCCATTGCATTAACTACGACCATCAGATAATATGATGCTGTAATTTATTAATTCCATCAGTTTATGAGCTACTCAGTGGGCTAAGGTCCGAGGAATCTAATGCTTTGAACTTCCTCATTTTGACTCAAGGTGAACGGATTACCACATTTGTTTCAAGCACAAACATGCAGATGTCACATGGTCAAACTGTGTTAGACTTCAGAAATTCATTGGTTTATTTTATTCTCTCCCTCATAAAATGAACTTGTGAATACGTGGAAATATGAAAAACCCTTTTACTAAGATAAGCTTGTATGACTCTATCACCAAGTTCACCACTAGCTCCCATTTCTAATTTACATTTAACTAGATCTGGGTATTGCTCTTGAATAGCATCTTTTTCAACATTTCTTTGGTCCTTACTCCTTGATATTGATGTCCATCAACTAATTCGGATTCCTTTTTCAAGAATAACGAGTACAGTAAAAGTTATTCTCTGATGCATGTCAGAGCAAAATAAATCCGTGCCCTCACCAATCATAACCACTTCTCTTCAAGGATTAGGAGTTCCTTTCTAAGTCCTTACTCATTGAGCCATTAAGTCAACTATTATTTACTCCTGAAAGGGAGTGTCCGGACTCAATTATGCTTGGAGTAAGTCACTCCTCTGAATTCTTATTTAACCTAATACCAGATTTAATTTGGCGAGGTATCAGGGGACAGCTAGGTTGATGTGCAATTCATTTGGTTCTTCATTGTGGATGATGCCAATTTCCAAGTATTGTAGGGGAGATGATGTATATTGGAAGCATTTCTCCAAGGGGAATGGGGGAGTTCATCACTCCTATCGCTGTAGTGAGCAGGAATTTCACTTAAACTACTCTGGATGGCCAACAAATATTGCCAATATAGAAGTTCCTTCAGTCCTTCGTAAGACTTCTGACTGATTCTAACCTCATATGAGACAGTGCATGATGCTATTATAACTGATTTTCTCCTGTGTGTTAAATTAGCTGGAGCATCAGCTGGATATGATGTGTATCCATCACTCTCAGAGGTTACACATAAAAACTTGACAAGCATGGAGTGTGGACTCCCTACTCAGCGATCTTTCTCTGCTCGTGAAACATCTGATGGAACTTTTTTCAATGCAATTGAGGATTATGATCCAGATAGCAAAAGGCTTTCATACCAGCTACACAGGTGGACATGTTCTAGCAATTCTAATAAAAATGTATTTTGCTGATGGTAATAGAGGTTCTTATCATTAATGAAACAAAGCTTGTAGCATTATGCTTCTATGGGTAAATATATTAAGTGGACTTCATATTAATTACTGCAGCTTGTTTTACAAATGTCATTAAGTTATAGCACTTGGAGAGGACTGTTGTAATTCCTGGTATCTTAGTTGCAATATTATAATGAACAAAAAACTAACATGGACACATTGTTGAAGTCCTGTTGTTGGTGAACATAACGTAAGTTGTGCCACAACCTGTAATTAGTCGTTGACATGATGTTTAATCGTAATTAAAAGCATGGGATAAAAAACGAACAAAGAGAGTGGAGTATCTTGGGTCTTTGATGAAGCGGTTGAAGATAAGATTGAGCGTTATTGTGTGGTCAAAGATTTGGGGAAAGGTAAAGATTTTATGATTCAATGCTATAAAGAAGACATTTGCTTAGGGAATTTGAATGGAAAGAAACTACCATATCTTCAACGAAAAAGAACACAATTAGGAGAAAGTCTTCTAGTTGGCCAAGTTTTATTGCTCTTCACGGTGTTCCCTTGCTAATTATCAATTCGAATTGGAGGCTTTCTGGTGAGATTTTGTTGGGTTAGGGCTATGGTCGTCAGCAATTGGTTGACTTTATAGTTCAGTTTGAATTTTCTGAGGGATTCTTTATAAATAATATCCTATTGTAACTTTTCACCACTTCAACCAAAAGTGCACAGGAGATATTTTCTCTAATTTCCGAAGCCACGAGGGCCAGTGTTAAAATCTAATCCCCCTTTTTTTCGTTTCTATATTCTTCCTTTTCAATAAATGTGTTTCTTATCTATAAAAAACATAAATTGTTTTCTTTTATTGCATAATTTTTAATAATATAGAGTATACATAACCAACCATGAAATCTAGGTTCTTTTTTAGTAAATTTCTTTTACTGCCTATCTATTTCTTCAAAAGATAAATTGATCTAAACAAATAATTATATGTTGTTGATATTTCCGTTTCTTTCCCTTTGTGTTTTGATACTACAGGTTATATCATAGCGATCCTGTCCTGAATCCACTAACGCCTTGGGATAGACCTCCAATAAAGACTGTTTTCTGTATTTACGGAACGGATTTAAAGACAGAGGTATTATTGAACTCCCCATTGAACGTATTTTTACCGAGTCATCTTTAGATGCCTAAGTTTAATTATATTCAGTTTTTAGTTTTTGAACCTAAATCTTATACATATCAAATGATCAATATGGAATTCTTCTTTCACCAAATACTGGATTTTCTTTAATATTTTATGGCGACATATCTCTTTTCCTTATCACATTTCTAAAATGTATAGTATTCTTACAAAGTTTTTTTTCCCTATTTTTTGGAATTGTAGCATGGAATAGACCAAGTGATATTAAAGCAGTTCTAATTGGATCTGTATACTCATCATAATCATAAACTCTCATGAATGTAAACTAGAGCCATGTAATGGCAGTACGTGAATGACAAACCTGGTCAGAGCCCATGTTTATATTGTTTAATTCACCTCTCTCCATTGGAGTTGATTAATCCATCTAGTTTTTTGATTATTGGGGTTTCGAGGACCCTAGTCCTTGCATTTTTCTTGTAACCCACCCTCCTCTAATCTCAGTGGAGGCTTTGCCCACCCTAAGGCCGGATCTAAGAAACAAGGATTTTTTTTTTTTTAGTGTAAGAAACAATTTCATGGATGTATGAAATTACAAAAGGCTATGTAAGACTTACATAAAACACTTCCAATTAGCTAAAAGGGAAGTGTAGCTATAGTGATGAAAAATAGGAGAGCTTTTACACCAAGTGACAATTTTGTAAACTATAACATAAAAAAACCTCTCAAAAGATTGTGGTTTACCGTTGAAGGTTATTTGGTTTCTTTCTCCCCATGTAGTCCAAAATAAATCTTGAATAAAATTCATCCGTAGCTTTGCCTTTTCATTTTTAAAAGGGCGCCCAGCAAGAGTAGCCCCTAAGAGGGGGTCATTTGGCAGGGCCGTGGACCACCCAAAGGTGTTGAGGATGGATTTCCAAAATTCAGATGCAAGGGTGCAAGTGACAAAGAGATGTTGTTGAGATTCCAAGTTGGCGTTGCAGATGGAGCGCTAGTGTGGAGAGATAGCCATATAGGGAAGCCGTCTTTGGAGCTTATTGTTGGTGTTGATGGCACGGTGGCTAAGCTCCCAAAGGAAAAATCTCACTTTCTTTGGGCAACTATCTTTTTAGATTACTTTGTAGGGACTATTTTGGGTGGTCGGGCTTTGTTGAGTGAGGTCTCTAGTGAGTAAACAAGTGGAAAAAGAGCCACTAGGCTCTAATCTCGAGATGGGGGAATCTGCGTGTGTAGATAGGTGCACATCAGAGAGCTGGTGGCTGAGTGCTGCCCATTCCGTGATCTCTGAATCCTCGAGGCTTCGCCTTAAACTCAAATTCCAGCAGGAGGATGCTTTGACCATAGATTCGATATGGGTGCCTCCTTTCTCGATGATAAAGCAAAAAGGAGAGGGTAGGTTTGTTCTAGGGGCTCACCATTCAACCAAGGTTGTCTCCAAAAAGATAGTCTTACCATCACCGATTTCATAAGCCAGTTGGTCATAAATCAGTTTTTTTTTAGATGACCTTCCAAGGACCTTTTGCAGATGGGATGAATGTAGTGATGGGCTGTAGGTTCCATGTTGCTTTACCATATTTTACTTCAATCACCTTCTTCCAAAAGAGCAGTATCATCCTCTAAATACCTCCATACCCATTTAGCAAGGAGAATGATGGTCGAGTGGTCAATAAGGGCCAATGTAAATAGCAAAGGACTTAGAAGGAATGGGTTCAAACCATGGTGGCCACCTACCTAGGATTTAATTTCCTACGAGTTACCTTG
The DNA here is from genome assembly GCF_001995035.1 of Momordica charantia. The sequence goes on from NW_019104658.1 coordinate 349,116, forward strand.
TCAACCAAATGTAGTAGGGTCAGGCAGTTGGCCCGTGATTAGTCGAGGTGCAAGCAAGCTGACCCGGACACACGGATTTAAAAAAAAAATATTAGTGATACCAAGGCCTCCTTCTTGAATCAGGTTGTTGTGTGAGGTCTCTCTTGACTAGGTGCAGCCCATTGGTCTCCTTGTTACCTTTCCAAAGGAAGCTAGAGATGGTGCTGTCCAAGGTGTGTGCTACCTTAGATAGCATTGGGAAGAGAGAACGGTAGAAGGTGGGGAGGTTTGAAAGGGTGGTTTGGATGAGTGTGTGTCTGCCCCCTTTGGAGAGAAAGGAGTTCTTCGAGTTCTTCCATGATTGAAGCCGCTTATGCATTTTCTCAACCACTGGTTCCCAAAATGAGAGTGATCCACGCTTGCCATGTAGGGGTAAAAACCAAGGTAAGTGTTCGGCCAGGAGCCGCTTTTGCAAGCAAATTTTAAGGCTAGTGATGAAAGTTCATATTCCTCAAGACTTATCCCCAATACTTCTGATTTCTAGTGGTTTATGTTGAGCTTGGATGCTTCCTCGAAAAGTCTAATGATGTTAAACCTGTTGACGAGGGAGGAGTCATCATATTGTGAGAAAAGGATGGTATCATTTGCAAATTGTAAGTGATGGATGGCCAAGGAGTTACTTCCAATGTCAAAGCCTTTTATTAGGTTGTTTCTTGCTGCTTGTGACATTAGTCTACTAAAGACATCAACAACCATGATAAAGAGAAAGGGAGAGAGGGGATCACCTTGTCGAAGACCCCTAGATGCGAGGAGCTTGTCCTAGGGACGACCATTAATGATAATGGAGAAATTTGTTGATGAGACACAACCCCGAATCCAACGTCTCCAAGTGATGCCAAATCCTTTGGCGGCAAGAATCTCCTCAAGGAAATCCCAATCAACTTTGTCGAATGACTTTTCGATATCTAGTTTGATGACCATTCCTTTCTGCTTTTTCCTTTTCCCAATGAGCTCGTTGGCTATTAGAGATGCATCTAGGATTTGTCTTTCGACTACAAAAGCAGATTGCTCGTTTGTAATGGTGTGGGGCAGCAAACCTTTTAACCTTTCTGAGAGAACTCTAGCGATAATCTTGTAGACGCATGATATGGAACTGATGGGGTGGTAATCTCCTACCTTCCGTGCATCAATCTTTTTAGAGACAAATGTATGTTTTATTGAGGCGTGCATTAGTAATGCCATTCTTAAAAAAATCTTAGAACACTTTACACTCTCATGATGTCGGGCTTCAGAGTGTTCCAGAATTGTTTATAGCCATCTGGTCCCGGCGACTTGTTTGATCCCGAATCATTTAAAGCTCTCCAGATTTCCTCCTCAGTGAAGGGCTTCTCTAAATCAGAACTTTGTTGCATAGTGATCGGGTTCCATTCTAGGGGAAGGGAGGAACTGAGAGCCTTCCTTTTTTGTATATTACTTGTCAAAAAAAGAAAGGAATTCATTAACAATTTCTTCTTCCTCTAGGAGGCTAGTACCTTCCGAAGAAAGAACTTCTATAATGGTGCTTTTCCTCCTCTTTGTGGCCAAAATTATGTGGAAAAAGGATGTGTTTAAATCTCCCTCCTATAACCATCTGGTTTTGCATCTTTCCCTCCACAGTTCTCTATTTTGGCCACGGTAGAAAGCAGTTGGACTTTGATGGTTCTCCTATGTGTGATTTGTACAAGTTGCAGGATACCCTCTTCTTCCTCTATACTAAAATAGATAGTTATGATATAAAGAGATTCTTTTGCTGGCTAATGCTACCATAAGTGGAGTTACTCTATAGTTTAATTACCGATTTCAGCTCCTTTAACTTTTTAATAAAGCCATGCTCGGGCCAGCCTCGTAGGGGAGTGTTTTAGCCGCCAGTAGTCAATCATAGGTTTAAAAGAATGGTGTTGTATCCATGCATTCTCGGATCGAAAGGGGGATGGGCCCATTTAGCCAAACTGAAAGAGAGATGGATGGGGTAATGATCTGAGGTTGGGCGATTTAGTCTCTTAATCGCAGCATTTTGGAACTTTGATAGGAAGTCGTTTGTGGCAAGGAACCTGTCAATCAAGGTAAGGGTTGGGTTTTCCATAAAATCAAACCAAGTGTAGAAGCCATGTGTAAGAGGGAGGTCTTGTAGCTCTACATTCTCAATGAAGGAATTGAAGCATCTCATATTTCTGGTCAGGCGGAAGTAGGTAGACTTTTCTTGGGACCATTGGATGGAGTTGAAATCGCCCTCAAGGAGCCAAAATTCCGAACAAAGGTAAGATAGGTCTGTCAATTCCCTCTGGAAGCTAGCTTTATCTTCTGTTCTTGATGGACCATAGGCCCCTGTAAGCCAAAATTTGAAGCCATCAGAAAGGTTGATAAGGATGGTTAATGTGTAGAGACCCATGGTACGAGGAATGATGGATCATTCCACATGATAAGAATACTCCCTGATGATCCCGATGCATCCAGGGCTGTCCATCCGATGTCCCGAGAGCTCCAAAGAGATTTTATAGGGAGGCGGTCAATCTTCTCTAATTTCGTCTTTTGGAGGATGACAATGGTAGGATTAGTGTTTTCAAGGTGCAAGACGTACCTCAAGGCGACAAGCCCTTTGATCACCTTGAGGTGAGAGGCGATACAAAGGCGACGCCCGAGTGAAGTGAGACGCATCTTAATAAATAAATAAAAATTATATTTATAGTGCATAAATTTATATAGTAAACCTAGTTTAAGAAACCAATACCAAAATAGTGTCATAGTAAATGTCAACAAGATTCATAAAACAACCAAATTCTATTAGTTTAGTTCCCAATAAAGACAAGCAACATTAAGAAATATTGGGGTCTGGAATAGGTTTAAGAAAGAATTGGTGTGAAATGCTACAGATGAAAAGGAATAATAAGATAAAAGAATTAAAAAAAACAGAAAGAAACCTTTGAAAGTCGGAGGCGGCGACAGACGAAGGAGGAGGCAGCGACTGCGACGGTCGGAGATGGTGGCGGTGAGGGTTGGAGATTGAGGGTGAAAGTCGAGAGGCAGAGAGAATGAGAACTGAGAAGTTAGGGTTTGGACTTGGAAGTAATTTGCAAGGAAGGGAGGGGACTTTCTAAATGTATTTTATAAAAATAAAAATTAACAAAAAAGAAAAAAGAGAAAAAAGGCAGATCGCCTTGCTTCAACGAGGCGATCGCCTGCCTCAGGCGAAAGTCGCACAAAGGCGAGCTCCTGATTGAAGGCGCTCGCGTTGGCACCTTGCAAGGCGCACCTGGGCGAAATCGTCTCGCTTCTCGCCTGAGGTGAGCGCTCGGGTGCGCCTCGAAATCACTGGGTAGGATTGTGCTTGGTAGTGAGACTTTTAATCAAGGCTCGTTTATCCCATGAGCCAAGACCTCTAACATTCCAAGAGACAATGATCATTGAGCAAAGGTGAACCTGCCGATTATGTGCTTGGAATGATGGTTGTCGTAGTTGATAGTAGAAGTGAGACCAGCTAATTTCCTTTTTCCCCGGTTTTCTTTTCGGTTGGTGATCTTTCTTTGGACTTTTAGAGGGATGGGAAAGATGCCCATATCCATAGTACAGAGCCAAGGGATGACTACCTGAAATGAAGGGTGGACGGTGGGATCAAACAAGTAAGGGGTCTGATTGTTGTGGGGCTAAGGGGT
>NW_019104658.1:374781-395579 GCF_001995035.1 Momordica charantia
CAGGATATTGTGTATTTGTCGGAGGTAATTTAGTTTCTTGGAAAAGTAAGAAACAAAACGTGGTGTCGCGTTCGAGTGCTGAATCAGAATATAGATCTATGGCACAGTCGGTGTGTGAATTAGTATGGATACATTAGCTTCTGACTGAATTGGGATTTGACATCACCACTCCAATGAAACTTTGGTGTGATAATCAAACAGCTCTTCATATTGCATCTAATCCAGTATTTTATGAACGAACCAAACACATTGAAGTTGATTGTCATTATGTATGTGAGAAAATACAGCAAGGATTGGTGGCTACAGGGTATGTGAAGACTGGAGATCAGCTAGGAGATATGTTTACTAAAGCATTGAATGGAGCAGATTATTTGTCTAACAAGTTGGGCATGATTAACATATATGCACCAACTTGAGGGGGAGTGTTAGAGTATATAGATTAGTATATTTTATATTCTTGTGTTAATATTAATTTGTCATTTACCTTCTCCTTATAGGATTAGGTCAACCTTATATATTTGTCTATATATATAGACTTTAATAATGAGAATACATCACATTGGATTCTCTCCCACCTTAGTCTCTACATACTTGAAGTGTTGTTAATTTGTGAAAATCAAAATAAAAAGGACCAAAATAGTTACTTCTCTAAAGTTCAATGACTAAAATAGACATTTAAGCTCCCAAGGGACATCCCTGTTAGCAAGGGCTTGAGATCTTTGGTCATACTACTAGCTTGGAGGACTCAACTTCGAATCTTCGAGTGAGCTTAATACGAAAAACTCTTGATATCCCCTAGGTTCGGGCCCTGGGGTTGGTGCAGGTGCCTCCAGGTATTAAATAAATAGACATTTTAAAAGTTTAAGGATCAAAATAGAATAAATCTGAAAGTTTAGGGACGAAAATAAACATTTTGAAAGTTCAGAAACCATAATGGAATAATCTTGAAAGTTCAGGACTAAATTTGGATTAAAACTTTTATTGTTTCACGCCCAAAAAAATTATTGATTGAGGTTAGTGTAATAAGATTTGTGGTTTCTTAATTAGAATTCCATTATCGACCAACACATCTAAAAAAATTAATGTTTTTAGATGTCTGTATATTACGTGGCATGCAAGTAAAGCAAAACCCTTTGCCAAACTAACTAAATAAGTCCTCCACACCAATTCCAAGTTATATTCTTGAAAGTAAGAATTCCTATCTTGGTCTTTGTGCATTTAGGCAATAAACACCATAAGTTTGAGTTCCGAGAATTACATAGGCTATTCGTGGACTTTGCAAGATCCTTCTAGTATTAATCAGCCCTTCCCTTTTTATGTTTGTCATCAAAATTTAGTTGCCATTTGATATTCTTGATGTGTACAGAAATTTTGAGTTGACTGATTCTTATTCTTGAAGTGACATTTTTTACAGCAAGATCTAATTAGCTTGTTTCTACACAATGTAGACAGAACATGATGGGTCGGATTTACAGATTGATATGAATGTAGAGCATAACTATGAAGAAGATATTGTTCCCAACATGACTAGGTCACCCAGGGGCAAGTATATAACTTACTATGAAGATTCAGAAAGTATTCCAGGAAAAAGAACGGCAGTATGGGAGCTTGATAAAGGTATGTCGTGTCAACACTCAATAACTGAAGGATGGTTTCAAAGCTTACAGTGTTGCATTTGGCACTTGTATGAAATTCTTTTTGTTGTTTACGGGACCCATTTTAAATAGTGTGCTCATTATGGAAAGAAGAACTTGAGATTTCCTCCAGTTAATTGGGAAAATCTTAGGAATCAAAAAGATTTTTAGGATAGCAATTAGCAGTCAATGACAGCGGTAAAGATCTAAAAAGGTTCATTTAAATGAAGGGGAAAAATAAAGTAATTCTGCTGCTTGTACCAACTTTAAATAGATTTAGTTCGAGTTCTACATTGAACTAGGAAAAGAGAAGGAAAGAAAGCCTCTTGGTGGTGTTCAAATCGTAGAAAATTCTGTTGTAACTATAGTTTTAGTTGATTATGTCATTTTGGAAGGCTCTTCTTTAGTAGATCGTTTCAGGGAGGAGCCTTCTTGTCTCTTAGCCCTTAGAATGTTCCTTTCCTTTTCGAATATACATATTTTTGTCTCTTACCCAAAAAAACAAAGGAGAAAAAGAACAGATGCAGGCAGTCTGACACGTATCATACAATACAGTCGAGAAATTATTCTTCCTCTCTTGCATTCTGCATCCAATTCAAGGTTACACACACAATCAGTAACACATCATTAAAAATGTAAAAATGTAAATGTGTAAATGTACTCTTACTGACGTCATCTCAATATAGTTAATCACAGAAACATTGTGAGATCCCCTGTTCTAATGCGAGAATTGTGGCTCCAGATGTTGCACGATATCCATCCCAATGCGAAGTCAAATTTTGTTACTAAAGGTAAATCTCATGGAAAATACTTGGCTCCTTAATAGCGAGGAATAAATCTTGTCCTTACCACCATTAAATATTTGACAACTGAGATAGAGAAATGCAAAAATAGAGACATTTTATAAAAACTAATGAGCTTTCAATTTTTCAACGTTTCAACGTGAGGATAAGATTTGGTCCTCACCGTTAAGGAGCCAAGTATTTTTTAAATCTCATTTACATTTTTTTTGTTATTATTGTTCACTCTGTCTTTGTGATATTGGTAACAACCTTCAACAGCTAAGCGTGGACCTTTAAGGGACGAGGATTGTTACTGGGACTATGGAAAAGCTCGGTGTGCGTGGCCAGAGTACTGTGTATACAGGTTAGCCAGCCCCCCTTCTGGAGAAAATTAATCTTCCATGGTTTGTATCCTCTCACCATCTTTTACTTCATTTATTGCCTTACAGATATGTTTTTGGGGACGTTCACCTTGGTCAGAGCTGTAGGATAAAGAATAACTCAACGGATTTGCTCTCACATTATTTATAGATTAAAAGGTATCCATTTTCTTTGGCTATTCTTTTAGGTCTCGGAAGTGCAGCATAAATAATTGAAGAAAGATGATGTAGCCGCAGAAACCAGTTTTCATTTTCTTCATTGTTTTAAAATTTTCCAACTTTGCATTACGACCCCAGGCGTACATAAGCAGTCTCCCACTAAATAATATCATTCGATCGAATACTTATATCGATTAATTCTTGCTGATGATCCCAAAAACCTGCCGAAGAAATAGACAATCTTTTGCTCTATATAAGATAGGCAATGAGGTTCATATGATTAGGTTTTGTTGTGGCACCAATTATTGTGAGAAAGAATTGACGTCATGAAAATCTATTTACTCCAGCTGTTGTCTTCCATCACTTGCAGGTTGCACAAATAGAATTTCTGGTAGCAAAAATGGCAAATTCCAGCTAAATTATGCTCCAGAGGATAAAGAACATTTTCTATTGACATTCATTGTAATAAGTAGAAGAAACGTTACTAGAGCTTCTCTTCCAATTATTATAAGAAACACTCGGTTGTATGCCAGTAAAAATAATGCCACAAAATTTTGTTGAGATTTTTTGTTTGTATGCTCTGCCAATAGTTTTGCATGTAAAGGTGATAATATTATGAGAAGGAACACATGTAGGTTATGGATGTTTCACTCCATCTTCAAAACAATTTCCTAGCTTTCAAGATTCAAAATTGGGTTTCTTAGGCTGGTTTTTTGAAGTACAAAAATAAATATGAAAATCCAAAGAACCAATTGCACAATTCTAACTGTGGATCAAAACAGGAAGAGGAAAAAAAGATGATCACATAGTTCAATAGACGAAAACAATTAAGAAAAGGGAGGAATGGTCCTAGCAAAGGGAGAAGACGTGCATCGGCTCGATGTGAAGTGAACCGAGCTAACTGCACCATCTGTCGTCATCTTTGAACTGTGATAAAGCAACAAATAAAGGTTTAACCACATGAATTTCTTCAATTCATCCATATAATGATGCAACACAATCTTAACAGCAGCAAAGCACAGGAATATGTTAGTTGGACAGAGAGCTTTAGTTCAAAAAACACATCAAAATCAGCTTATGACACTGATAGAAATCCCTCAAAAAGCAATGAGAGTTTCATCACTTCAAGCAATTATTTAACATCTCAGAAAAATGAGACATTAGGAGCCTGTTTGGTAATGTTTCCATTCTTGTTTGAGCTTATTTGGTAATGTTCCCACTCTTGTTTCTCCTTTCTAATTTTATGAAACCAAAACATTTGACAACTATTTTTGTTTTTCTGTTTTTAACTTTTTTTTAGAAACATTTTCAAAATTATATAGAAATTTTGAAAACGACAGAAGCAAGTTTCTTATTTCTTGTTCCCGTTTTCAATTTTTTTAAAGACAAATAAAAATATTGTTTTATCATTATTGAATTGATGGGTATCACGTTCTATACAATTCTATTTCTTCTTGTTAAAAACAAATAAAGAAAAACATGAAATGAGAATGTTACTAAATAGACCATAGTCATCCTTCTTTGATTTCTTCCAAAGGTGGCTCAAGCATCCATTCGAATCATGCTTGAATAATGACTTGAGCTAAATGATACACTCGAAAAGGAATTATAGAATCTTCAAAGACAAAGGAACGTAATTTCGATAGTTTTTTTTAATGATTTAATCTTATTAGTTATATCATGTTGTAAATGCTCCCCACTTTTCACCATTATATTGTTTTCTTTATCCAATTGGAAAAGTTTTTTTGTAACTCCCTTGGATGGGTATACTTCCCTATTTTGTAATTTCATATCATCAATGAAATTATTTCTTATAGAATGAATCAATACATACAGTATTAGGACCGCCCCAAAGGTGGTCGTGATGGTAAGGTCTTGAGATGATTGAAAATACATCCCAAGATCTTAGATTTAAGCTTCTAAGTGGAAATTAAATAATTTTAAATCCTTGTAGGACCTCCAATACATTATTAAATAAAATGTTATATATAACTTTTTAGATAAAGATACTTTCCTGGTATATATTTCAGATTCTCAAGCACAAGTTCATCCTTTAAGAATTTGTTGTTGGAAAAATTAAAGAAATCCTAATTCATGATTATTGTAGAATAAAAGTCATAAAATTCCAAAACAAATCTAAGCATGGAAGAAAACCAAAATCTATAAAGAGATTAAAATTACCTTGTACCACTACATAGATTGACCATGAACTGCAGGAAGTTGTGGTTTGTGGTCTTCCTCAACTATGCAATCCGGATCAAATATGGGCAATACTTTTTGTTTGATAGGAAACAGAAGGTTTAAGAAGCATAGTGTATTGGGGACTATAATTATATATTTAAAGGTTAATCTCCTAATAATAATGGATCGGTTTCCAATATCACTTACATGTCCGCCCAAGTTCAATTGCTTTTTAATTTGTTACCCTTAATTAATTATTAAATTAATTCTAACAATCTCCAACTTGGGTAATAATTTTCTTTATTAGCAATTATATTAATTTATTCTTTAGTGCACAACTCAATGCTATTAAAATAAACTTCCCTTTAATCACAATCTGGTCCATCTCGTATATCGATGAGGAACCAAATGGCTTTTGTCACACGTATAGTCGTGACTCAGCCTTCATGATGTGAACCAAGGAAGCACCAATGGCATGCCTCAAGGACCCATAACGAGATCAAGAGTCAAGAAGCTACAACAAGCTTTACTTTCTCATGTTCAATACTTGGTGAGCTCGGCTAGGGATGATCAAGAGAGAGATGGAACTTTTGAAGTGAATATCTTCCAAGTAGAACTTAAGGGAGGCCTTGCATTAAATGAACTCCAAGTTCATTTAAAGGAGCTGAAGTTGGAAGTGGGTTGAACTCAAGTTGCATTCAATAAAGCCAAGTTCAATTCAAGGAACTCAAGTTGCATTAAATGAACTTAAGTTGCATTAAATGAACTTAAGTGCATCTCAAGCTTCATTTATTGCAAGTCATCCATCAATTAATAGAACTACACTTCAAACTACTTCAAGTGAAGCTTCATTTATAATTGGGAGGTTACAAAGACTTTGAAGGGTGACCAAGACTTCAATTCTCGGATTTAAACCTCTTTTTATTATATTTTCAGTTTTAAACATTTCATTTATGTGTTTTAAGTTACATTTTAGCTAGTGGATGTTATGACCATCATGTAATTGGGAGTTACAACCTTTCAAATGCCTTTAGGTTACTTTTAGGGTTGTTTTGGAGGCTATAAATAGCCTAGTTTGTTTCCTTTGAAATACAGATTTTATGATTGAATGAAAGTTGCTATTTTGCTTCAAAAGCCTAGAGCTTGTTTTTCTTTGCAATTCTTGAGTGTTAGATTTGCATGCTAGAGTCATTCAAGTAGCTTTGATCAAGCTATCTTGTGGAGTGATTTGAATCTTGAGTTTTGAAACAAGTTTTCTCTACTCTTGATCTTGATCATCAAGGTAAATTCGTTCTAACTTCTACCTTAGGTTGAAATCATCTTGATTTGGGGGTTTCAGCATTTGCGATCTAGGGGTTTGCATAACCATAAGGATTCTTAGATCCAATTGGCTATTGTTTTCTTATCACTTCAATTATCACAAAACCAAATATACTCAATGACGTGGATCAAGTGTGGAAGAGTAGCATAGGAATTACATGTAATATGATATAAACATGTCTATTCCCAACTGGTCCAACTTTATTCTTTAAAGAGATCAAAATTTATGCTTTCTAGCTTTATGTTAAACTACATTTAGTAAGAAAATCATTCAGAGTAACAAATAAACCATCTTCTTTATTCTGCAGAAAAGAAAACCACGTGTCTAATTTAAGAAAACACAAACTCCCACTCAACTGACATACCATAATTTTCATATCTGTATGAGCATTATGCTCAAAAAACATTTTTTTGAAGTGCCCTTAAATGAGCAGATCCATAATGATGGAGTTGCATTTCTTTAGAAACAAAAATACTCTGAATTTTCTTTATCAACTAAAGCTTAAATATTCATATAAAAGCTTTTGTTACTGTAATATGGAAAAAACAAATCTATGTCAAAACAAGCTAATGAAAAAATTTGACAACCATATTCTTAAGTTGCCATATACAAAATGCCATGAACACAATCTTTTTAACCTATTAGTCAAAGGTGGATCTAGATGACAACTCAAATTATTAAAATCAAATAGCCTTATAATCTCTAATTAATATGATTTTGATAAGTGAGCATGTAATCTTTTTTGTTAAGCACTTTATAACTCTTTAGATCCAATTTATAAGAGTTATAAAAAATTGTCTTTCATTCTTGATATGAATACTGTTATGGAAGTATATAGCTAGACTTTAAGCATGAATTTTTTATTTTACTTTATTATTCAAGGGACCTCTATTAAAATCGAGCTAGTCTCCACTAGTGATTTCAATATCCCCTAGTGCATAAATCTTTATGCTAGAGAACTTGTAATACCTTTCAACATAACTCTTTTGTGAATTCTCAATGTTACTTGAGATTGATCTTACAATATCATTTCACAATATAAAAAGATATGTTCATGCAAGTTTTCATCCTCTAACAAGGCCTTTATTATGTCGCAAACATATTACACTAGGTAAATAAATTTACTCCCACTAAACCTGTAATTCATAATTATTACTCTTATTATCTTCCAATGTTACATATATATGATAATATCAATATGTAATGAAAATTATGTAATTACAGATAAAAATTCTTCATTGAGATCACAGATAAATGTAAACCTTTTGAAACTTTGTGTTACTAGATCAAAAGTCTCCAAAAGATACAAACTTATTGATTTCATAAATTATACAATTAAGAAACCAATATTTATATTCATCTGATACAATTAAAAAGAAGGTTATAAGTATTGTCATTTACTTGAAAGAACATTTTGAGAAGTCATATAAAAAATCTCTAAAAATTAATGTCAGCATTAAGTATTGAAACAATAACAACTAGATGAGCCTTATATTTGTTAAAAATTGTCCTTTAGAAGCAATATAACAAAATGTAAAATATCTTCGTTGTTTGTTATTTCAACACATTATTTATGACATTAATTTTTCCTTTTAAGAGATAAAACTTTGTTTGACTTTAGAGTAGATATTCTTTTTGATAAAACTTAAATCTTTATAATCATATTTCTCCTATCTCTTCTACTTACTTTAATGACATTTTTAACCATGTTGAGTTTGTTCTACTAATGACATTTTTAACCATGTTGAGTTTGTTCTACTCAAATGAGAAGAATCTTTATTCTTTACTAATGTTGTCATAAAAAGAAAATAATTAAATTTTTGTTAAATACAACATTCTTTAATTTATCTTCCCCCCAAACTCAACATCTTTAAGGAACCTTAAGATCTCATCAACATCAACTTTAAGTGGAAACTAACTTAAGAAATTAACATATTGAAAAGACTAGTGTATCTAGAGTGACAACTAAAAACCTTTAAGTCCAAGTCTCGTAAAACCTTGTATTGCAAGTGATTTTAGTTGTTTCTTTATTTGGTACACCACTTAAACTTTTTTATAACAATCTTGACTGCTTTCTCCAAATAGAAAGAGGGTAAGGAAAAAGGATTTGTCATATTTCTTACCACATCTTTTTTGAGATTTGAATCATTTTATAAGTAACATACATCTCAGGTTTGCTTGAAAATATATATTACTTATTAGCTCTGTAAATTCTTAAAGGAGTTAGCAAATGTCCTAGACCTTATCTTCTCAATCCATCATATTTCATAACGATTTCATTCACTGAATTGATATGATCACTTTTAAGATATCCAGGAATAAAGACCTCCTCTATATCAAATATCGGCGCCCTTAACGAGCGTTAATTTCTTATAACTTTATGCAATGTTGTTAAACATCTAAAGAAGCCATATTGAATAGGCTATAAATTAATGTTCTAAAATACTAAAGCTCTCAATAGCATCTAATTTGATAATTTCAGTTATGTCCCATTCAGCATTCCTAATACAGACTTGAATGTTGTTTAATATTGAGAACCAACAAGCAACGGATAGAAATACCAAAGTTTATTCAACACATAAGATAAGTTTTCATATGCAAGTCTAGCTTGTTAAATACCCTAAGTGAGAAGCTTTTTATACCTTATGTGGCAATGTTTTTGAACATATATATATTTTAAATGTTCAAATTTCTAAAAAATATCAAGAGAATTCCTAAGCTTGATTCTTTTGTGATTTAAGGGAACATATGTTTCAAATAAACTTTATTACCAACTTTAATTTCATGCTTTAAGGAAATAATTAATTAATGAGTACATTTTGTAGTTCTTACTTAACTCATTTTTCTTAAAACATGTGGTAAAATATTAGATTATTAAGAGTTCAATGTCTACCCATATAACTAGCATAACCCACTACATACTGATTGTATAGTGTCTCAAATAAGTATCAAACACACAAGTAAATCCTTGAATATTTTAAATTTTTTGCATTTAATCATTTAGTATATTCACTATTGTTCCTTTATTCTTTATAAAAAATTTAAATTCATTTTGTTCTTTTCAGAACAATCTTTATCTTTTGAGGAACTTCTTAATTATCTCCTCATTAAACGTAATCCCGAGGTTTCTCCCACTTTTCGAGATTACATTTAACCTTAGAAAAATACTACCCGGTGAAAAGTAGAAATATTTCCTTTAAATTTACAAATTCATGCAACTTAAATCAACTAAAAGTAATTAATTAAATTCATAATAAGACAATGAATAAAATTTAACAATAACTCATTCAATAATGAAACATATTCGAAATTAACCTTAAGTATTCATAAAAATACATTATATTTAAATTCAATAAGGACGACAAGATCCTAGCACAACATTGATAGTCTTCCTTTGGGCAGACAATATCAACTTGCAAGTGGTACTCTTAATATGGTGATCAAACATTGATAACTGATCCTGTCAAGTGAAAGCCTTCCTTTGGGCCTGCAGTCACTCACATGGCCTAACTTTATATTATCCATGTTTATCACCATCTAACTATAAGTGACCTTGTTATTTGGCCAAATTGAAGTCTTCCTTTGGGTCGACTATAGAGCGCATAAATACACAGGCCCACAAACATCTGATAATTTGGAAAGATATCAATATCAGAAATCATAGGCTACTTCAATCAACAACAACCAAAAGAATTAGACAATTATGCAACATATGTAACTTTAATTATTATTAATTTTATATTTATGAAAATAAAACTTCCAAATTTATTTTAAAAAATTAATAATAATATCTTTATATGCATAATTTAATAATGGGAAAAAGTTCTCTAAAAAATTTATAAATCCAGAAAAAAAAAATCAAAACTGCATTTTCTAAAATGAATTTGATTAATATTTTAACTCATCAACAACGAGGCTACAAAGCACTAATTGTAGAGCACAATAATAAAATAGCCACAATTCATTCCATAATTGCACGTGTATCTGTTATTTGCCCAAATTGTGACCTTCCTTTTGGCCGATCACAATTCGCATAAACAACAATACTATAATCTCACGAAATTATTACTTAATTATTATTAATTATTTCCAAAAATAATATTTTCGTACATCAAAATATTCATAGAAATTAAAAATTGTGCCAAATATTGATAAATTGTTAATTTATCACCATAATAATCAACCTTTAATTAGCACAATTTAAAAAGGGAAATTAAACCGTCATCAACACTTTAATATATATATACATATTTATAGCATATTTTATATATATAAACAATTATTTAAAGATTAAATAAATGATAAATAAAAAGAAAGAAAAAAATTACTTTAATGGTGCAGTGGGCTCATTCTCCACATTGGGCTAGGGAGCCCTAGCACCAATCCTCCATGCTCCAGAGCGCCACAACCTTCAGGCGTCTGATTCTTTTTTTTTTTCTTTTCTTTAATCAAACATTAGGATTCTTATATCCACGAATTTGTAAGCTAAAGACATATTAAACTTATCAAATCATTCATGTATAGAGATTTGAACAATTTTAAACAATTAAGGATTCTAAGTCAGGCAAAATTGATTATCAATATCCAAAAGATTCTAGAGTAAACAACAACACGCTTTTAAGTAATTCTAAAGATCCAGTAATCATCAATGCAAAACCGTGCTCTGATACCACTTATTGGAAAAATTAAAGAAATCATAATTCATGATTATTGTAGAATAAAAGTCATAAAATTTCAGAACAATCAAAACCAAGGATCTAATCAGGGAACAAAACCAGAATCTATAAAGATATTAGAATTACTTGTAACTATTAGATAGATTGACCATCAACTGCAACAAGTTGTGGTTTGTGGTCTTCCTCAACTATATAACCCAGACCAAATATGGGCAATAAATCATATATTTAAAGGTTAATCCTAGGGTTTTTCATAATCCCCTAAGATTAATGGGTTTGTTTCTACTCAGCAAGTCACGCCATTAAATGGGAAGTCATGGGCCCATAATCAAGATTGCCCGTTAAAAAGCCCAAATTCAATTGCTCTTTAATTTGAATTAATTATTAAATTAATTCCAACACTTGTATGCAAATCTTGATAGTATGCACTATATCTGACTGTTGTTTTCATTTTCACTGGTTTCCCACATGGTCTACAATTATTTTTGTCCACCCAAAACATAAAACACCTCCCAACTTAAGGTATGAAATTCAAGAAAGTTTCAAATAAGCCTCCAACAGAAAAATGAATTAGTAAAAATGAAAATGCAAATAAGCTCAAGTATACTATATGCATCAATCTTTCTGAGAGAACTACTTGACCCAGGTTTTGCATTTTCATTATAGTCATTCTAGATGAACAACATGACGATGTACCAATAGAGTCATTCTTGCTTAAGTATTCTATACTTTTTCCTATTGTTATGAGATGGACTTCCTTTTTCATATGAACTTACGATTATGGTGACTGAAGTATGAACTACTAAGGGCTTGTTTGGTAACAGTCTCGTTTCGTGTGATCTTGTTTCATATGTTTTATAACTATGTCATGTTTCTTGTTTTTTTTTTTTTTTTTTGCAACAACTTGCAGGGGTGTGATTCTAACTTACTACAACCTATTGACTGAGAATTTATACCTTACTTAATTTAGCTAATTTTATTTTTAGTTAAATAAGATTTAGTAAATATAATATAAAAAGATATAACATAGACTCGAAGAATAATATTTATTAAAGAAAATATAATWTAGAATATAAATTTCTTTGATATAAAAGTATCAATTATTAGCTTAAATAAAGAATAAAATTTCAAAATATTTTTAATTTTAAAAATAGAAAAGTTTTTTGTTTAATAAAATATAATATCTATAAATAAAGAATAAATTATCAAAATATTTTAAGTTCAAAAATATAAACATAAAAAAAAAGAAAAAAACAAATTTATAATTTATAAAAGAAAATATAATTTACAATATAAACTTGTTTGGATATAAATGCATAAATTATTAGTTTAAATAAAGAATAAAATTTTAAAATATTTTTAATTTAAAAAATAGGGAATTTTTTGTTTAAGAAAATATAATAGTTTTAAATCAAAGTAAAATTTCAAAACAATTTTATATTTTAGATTACAAAAATATAAAATATAAAGAAAAAGAAAAAAAAAGGATTTTGCATACCATGGGGTCAAATTTTGTCCTTCATATATAATAGAGGTCATATGCACTACAAGGCCATTGATTGCTTTTCAAAACTTGGGACAAATATATTATTTAACCTCAGACAGGTCTGGACACAAAATAAAGAAACAAAAAAGTTTTCCAAAAATTGGTTCCTTTTTTTGGAAAAGTTTCTCAAAATTTAGAAACTAGAAATGAGATTAGTTACTAAACATGTATGTTTCTCAAAAAATGAGAAACAAGAACAAAGAAACAGGAAACATGAATGTTACCAAATAAGCCCTAAATTTGGACTCTTAAGTAACACTTTAGAGGTAATCGTTCCGGTGTGACACTCAATAATGTTTTTTTTTTCAAATATAGCACTTAAAAAAAACAGAGGTCCAATTTTAAAATGACAACTTTACCCAAATGTAATATATTTGTAATATATTTGATTATTGATATATATATGCATGTGATATATATTTGATATATATGAGTGTCTGATATACATGCAATATGTATGTGATATACATTTGATATACTACTAATATGAGTGTCAAATATACTACTCATATAAGTATTTGATATACTCCTCATGTGAGTATGTGATATACTACTAAGTAAAAATTTGTGCTATATTTAAAAGTTTTGAAAAACACGTAACATATTTTTGAAATACATAAAATATTTTTTCCACCAATTGCAATTTTCCATTTATTTATGCGTACCTTAAACGTTGTTGTCTGATGCAAAATTATTGAAAGTTGCTGCCATAATGAATGACTTCTAAAATTCTGCTCATACATCGTGTGACGTAGGAGAAGTTATCCAAGGTGGCCAATCCGTGGTTGGAACAATTTCTCCTACTACAGCCGTTTCTGCGTAATCAGATGCTTGTGCCCATCGTAGCTTGATCTTGCCCTTCTTGTAAG
Organism: Momordica charantia; assembly: GCF_001995035.1. The sequence goes on from NW_019104658.1 coordinate 388,330, forward strand.
AAACCACACAATCATAAAACATTACTATGTCAAATGGGTAATTGATAAGACGAAAAATACACCCATATTTTATATATTTATTTTACATTTTATTAATTTATTATGTTTAAATATTTGAATTTAATTATAATTTATCATTTTGTGGCAGATTGAAGATATTCAAGAATAATAATTTAAAAACGTAATTTTAGAGGATAATGCAGACTTCAACAAATCGGGGAGAGCTTAACCGATGAATACAAACATAATTATTATGGCGGGATGCTTCAATTTGACAATTATGAATTTTTAGGATATTTGTAAATAAAGAGATATAATCAAAGTAGGAAACATAATCCTAAATTGATTAGGAACTCTTTTATTAATTTGTTTTCTTTTAAAAATGATATTCCCAATTAGTTAAGAATTCTTTATTAGATATAATTCCTCCTTAAAAGAGGATAAAATTAAGAAGCCTTATTAGGAGATCCATTCATTCCAGTTCTAACGAAAAGCTCCCTTCTCCAAAATTCAAGTTCTACCATGAGTAGCTAGGCTTTAATTCTTCCAACCCAAAGGTAATTCAAGTCCGATTGTAAGCTTGGGAGGCTCAAGTTAGATAGAGATTTCTTCTTTTTCAAGTATTCTTTGTTTTTTGTTTTTATTATTTATGAACAATTTAGATTAATTAAATTGACGCCTTAATTCATGTTAATTGTTCTACTACTATTCATGAGTTTGTGATCCATAATTGTCATGAATGCTTGAAATAAGTAGCAAGGGGTTGGCTTATCTGTGTGTATTTATGGCTTTTCCATGTTTACATAGCTCACATAGACTCTAGGAAATAAAGGGACAAAATTAATTAACTTGCAGGTATCTCAAATTAATTAATTTTGGTTTAGTCATTCAAATTATCCTTAATGTTATTCTTTGATTAATATAGAACACTATCGTGCCCAATTGATTAATTAATAAGATTTAATTTTGATGTTTGGTCTAAATTAATTAAATTAGGAGAATTAAAACTTACCACGACTGTTCCGAGTAAGTAGACTAAGTTCTTGAATCAAGAAACTAATTTTGTGTAAAGTCTATGATCAAGATTACAATTGGATGAAAATTACAAATTTGGATTGGAAGTTTGGTAAGATTGACTTTGTTTTCCTTTTAGTTTGTCTATTTAAATTTTAAAATTTAAATTCAAAACCCCCTATTTTTTAACTTTGAGAAATTAATTTCATTGGTTCCCTTGGGATTCGACCTAGTCTCACTACTTTTACAAGTTAGATTTAGTATAAAATCAGTAATTATTTTGGAGGGCCTCGACAACCCTTACCAGTAATCTTATTCTTCAGTCTCCCCCCTCTGCGAAATGTCATCCTCAACTTTGATAACTTCCAAAGCTTCGTCTATTTTGTTTTCACAAATGAGAGCGTCCAAGGCCTTTGAGACAGTGTAAATACGAGCCTCGAAATCAATCAACCAAGAAGTACTGCTGAATTCTGATGGTTGTGTTGGAAAATTAGGTGCTCCAAATAATTTGTCTTTCCACAGTTCTATCAAGTTATCTAAGTCAATCACAAAATAAAGAGAAATATAGAGAAAGCAATAAACGACACAATAGATTTATACTGATTCACCCCAATAGTTTATGGACTACTTCTAGTCTTCTGCTAGATGCGGGTTCCACTATAATTAGAGATTGGATACAAAGCACTCAAATATCTCTCCAGATATTCACCATCTAGAGGTTCCAACAAAAGCCCTCTAGCTTCTAAGTATTTAACACAATATACTTAGGTACAGGAATAGATAACACTTACCAAACCCAACGGATATAGACTCCTTTTCACACACTACCCAAAATTACTCAATTCTATTTTATTTGGATTCTGTACAAATAAAACCTGAATAAAAGGGTTCTATCTAAGGAAGCCAAATATCATAATCCTTATAAGAAAATAATATCCTACTYCTTGTAGGAATCTGTAGTAGTGTAGAAAATCATTTTTTTCATTGGACATGTGTTTCCTGTTTTGGCTCCATTATCCCAACAGGTTAAGAGTCATTGAGTCCACTACCATCGAATCCGTCTTACCTGCCTCAACCACAAGATCTATGTCATCCACGAGGTGTTTGATGAGATTTGTTTGAGTGGACAGTTGATGAATTTTAATTTGTAATAGTTTATTTTTTGTATTTTCAAATTTGTAATAATTTATTCTTTTTTAGTTTAATGTTGGTAATGATTTAGTTTCTATCATAAAAAAATATTAGATCGATAAACTAATGAAAAACCAAATATATTTATAAATTACAAAGAGTAAATTGTTATACAATAATAATCGACGTTTAATTTTGATGAAATTTTTTACGATATGGACTAAATTGTTACAAATTTTGAACTATAAAGATTAAAAATATTATATATTTGTTAAGGGACTAAATTCTACCAATTTAAAATTACATGAGTTAAATAGTTACAAACTAAAGTTTATGAACTAAATCGTTATTTTAATAAAGTATCGGGATCAAAAATATTTTTAACATTCTTTTTTAAGTTTTATATATTCGAGGGGAAGTCAGAAGTGCCTATGATCATTTAAGATTATTTTGAAATTATGATCTAATAAATAAAATAAAATTGATTCCTTTTCACTTTAGTATGATAAATTAGTAAATAATAATAAAACGGTCACATGTGATATATTTTATATGGAAGTTTCTAATAAAAGAAAGATAGTACTTGAAATTATATATTTTTCTTAGAGTTAATAATAATCCATTAGAATATGAAAAGGTCAAAATGCTGTTTAGTCTCCAAACTTTTAAACAGAATAGCAGAGAGTACAAGGATGTACAAGGATAGTAGAATAGAAAAATGTGTTCATCATAACTGTAACTTCTTTGGAGAATCAAAGAATGCGTCAAAGATACACATACTAGTACTAATACCTAAGAGAATTCTTAATTGGCTAGTTTTGATTGTGGAACTGATAGGATCGAATCCCCAACAGAAGGGATTGGTCGCTTGTGATTCAATTCGAATTAGAAACGAAACAATACCGGTTTTCAAAAATAGAACAATTTTATTAAAGCTGAGGTTAAGCCTCTTGGGAGGAAGAAAACGACTTACATTTGAAGACTGTTGACGACCTTCCTTCCTCGAGCTCATAATTTGTTTCAGCACGAACGAACGAACCCAAAACGTACGATCGTACGAATAATAGAACACTACCACCATGTTACCTTGCTATATGTCAAGGATCAAGAACAGATCGTGGGATCCTAATTGGAAAAGAAAATGAAAAATGAATTGAAGGGAGTTTGTAGTTGTATATATGAGAAAGAGCAAATTTCAAAATCAACCTTCAACATAGAGATCTCCCTGTGTTTTTAACAGAATGACGGAAGAGAGAGAGGGACTACCCTCACACTCTCCACCTCACCACTTCTGAGTAAAAATGTTGGGGAGTGGTGAACATAATTGTTAATTAACATATTTAATATATATATATATATATATATATATTATATTTAATTTAAAATAGTATTTATTATGAATCTAATTCATATTAAACTTTAACCTATAGTATTTAATGTGAATCTAATTCACATCAAACTTTAATCTATAGTTTCAATAAATCCAATTCATATTATTCTCTCATAATATATAGTTTTATAATATATTATCATACATTATATTAAATTGTCTCATACACAATTAACTCAAAATCCCTTTAAATCAGAAGCTCCAACGTTACGAGATTAATTGGTTAAACTCATTAACCACCTTAATCAACATACGTTAACTAGGGGTTACTCTACTAAAAACTCGCAGCTGAACTCTTCTCACTATTGAATATTTCAGTGTCCACGGATATCGACCATTAACGGTAAGTCAATCATTCACGAGTGTTCGTAACCACAGATGGGTCAAATTACCGTTTTACCCCTGTGTTACATCTTGTACCTTAAGTACCGCTGATCCTCTAATGAACAACTCGATTATGGTTCGACCAATAATCAGAAGTTCCTCTCGGGCTAGTGATGTTGGGTGTGTTTTCCTAAACTCGTAGTTTGTATTTATGTAAAAACAAATTTATATTCAATAAAGTTATATTCAATGAACGTGTTGTTGAATTCATTGCTATTATCTAATCCAATAAACTAAACATCGAAGGTTATTGTCATGTAACCGGGACAGTATATATACTAGGTATATAATTGATATATTGTAGACATACAAGTGGATAATGTCTTGGAATAACATGAAGAGTCTATGGTATATGGATAAGGTTGGGTCCCTTATCCTAGCAACACTATGGATACAACCCAATTTGTAAACGTTACAGACGACTCGATCCAGGTCGTTCGTGTGGAGACATGTGAGTGGGGGTATCTTATACAATGAGTTTGTATAAGACCGGACCACGAAATAGTCGATGTTTAGATGTAACGTTGTTGACTAACAGATTGCTATTTTATAGGATGACCAGACAACTCATTCTCAATCTTGAGTGAGTTATGGACTCCTGCCCGTGAGGGCTTGTTCTTTGATCTGTATGGATGAGAGTGGCCTGAGTCACCGACTCAACATTCCCACCATTTTGGGGATGAGACCGAGTGGGAAGCTGAGAACATAAACTACACAAGATGGAATTCACTCCTCCCCGACTTTAGGGGAGTAGATGAGTGGTCCCTTTAGTGCTAACTCTGGGACTTGAACAAGGGGTCCCACCCTCTCACTGGTCTGAGAGAGACTTCCGGTTATTGGTCGGACCTTAACCTGGGTTGTTCATTAGAGGATCAGCAGTACTTAAGGTACAAGATATAACCCAGGGGTAAAATGGTAATTTGACCTATCCGTGGTTACGAACACTCGTGACGGATTGACTTGTCGTCAATGAATGATATCCATGGACACAGAAATACTCTATAGTGAGAAGAGTTCAGCTACAGGTTTTTAGTGGAGTACCCCGTAGTTAACGTATGTTGATTAAGGTGGTTAATGAGTTTAACCGATTAATCTCGTAATGTTGGAGCTTCTGATCTATAGGTCCATTAGGTTCCCTGGTTAGCACGTAAAGGTAATTAAGAACATTAAGTCTTGGAAAGAATTTGAATTGTTCAAATTTAATTAAAGAGAATTTGAGTTAATTGAGTTGGACATGATTTATATAATGTATGATGATACATTATAAAACTATATATTATGAGAGAATAATATGAATTAGATTTATATTAATACTATAGGTTAAAGTTTAATATGAATTAGATTCATATTAAATACTATAGATTATGAGGGAAATGTATATTTGAATATGATTCATATATTTATTGGTTTAATTAAATATGATTTAATTAATTATTAATTAAATAAGATTTATTAATTAAATTAAAATAGTTTTAATTTAATTAATTAATTAATTAAATTAAATTAAACAAATATTATATTAATTAATTAAATTATTAATTTTATTATTAATTTACTTAATTAATAAAACGCACCACTCCGAGCAATTTTGCTGGGAAGTGGTGAGGTACATCCTCCCCGCTCTCCTCCCTCTTTGAATAAAAAACACAGGGATGACAGGGTTTGTGGTTGGTTGTTTTCTCCCAAGAAAATAAGATCTTTCTCTCACAATCTCAAGTTGAATTCTCTTAGTTTTTCTCTCCAAGAACCTTGATCCCACAATCTGGTTCTTATTCCTTGAGAATAGCAAGGTTGCTAAGTGGTAGTGTCCAACACTTGGTTCGTATGCATGGGAACATTCGTTCATGTCAAACAAAAACCAGATTCAAGGAGGAAAATCTCGTCAACGGTCTAAAAACGTAAGCTATTTCTTCCTCCAGTGAGGCTTAGCCTCCTTTTAATAGAATGGTTCTGTTTTTTGAAAACCAGTATCGTTTCGTTCCTAATGGAAGTTGAATCACAAGCGATCAACCGCTTCCGCTTAGGATTCGATCCCTTCAAGTGAGAGGGTGAGACCCCTTGTTCAAGTCCTGAATTCAGCACTAAAGGGAACACTCATCTACTCTCTTAAAGTTGATGAGGAGTGAATTTCATCTTGTATAGTTATGTTCCCAGCTCCCCACTCGGTCTCGTCCCCAAAATGGTGAGAATGTTGAGTCGGCGACTCTGGCCACTCTCACTCATACAGATCAAAGAACGAGCCCTCACGGGCATGAGTCCATAACTCCTCAGGATTGAGAATGAGTTGCCTGGTCATCCTATGAAATAGCAATATGTTAGTCAATGGTGTTACATATAAAGATTGGTTATTTCGCGGTCCGGTGTTATACAAACTCATTGTATAGGATACCACCACTCGCATGTCTCCAAACGAACAACCTGGATCGGGTCATCTGTAACATTTACAAAGTGGGTCGTATCCATAGTGTTGCCAGGATAAGGTACCCAACAGTATACATATACCATAGACCTTTTAGGTTATTCCCGGGACATTACCCACTTGTATATCGAGGGTATATCAAATATATATCCAATATATTTATTGTCTCGGTTACATGACAATAACCTTGGATGTTTAGTTTATTAGATTTAGATAATGCAATGTTATGAATTCAACAACAAATGGATTGAATATAACTTTATTGAATATAAATTTATTTTTACATAAATATAAACTACAAGTTTAGGGCAACACATCCAACAAACTCCCTCTTGAACTAAACTCGAGTGTGGTGTACAAAATCATAAAGCAAAGGGAAAATACAATAAACTAGGGCATACACTATACCCATGACATTTCTCCCACTTGCCTTAAACTAATCGTACAATGCTCGTAGACCTAGACTCTCTAGATGACCCTCAAACACTTTAGCCGTGAGCGCCTTCGTAAAAGGATCAGCAATGCTGTACTCCGAAGTGATCTTTGTGACGATCACATCCCCTTGTTGCAGTATCTCCCGTATTAGGTGGTACTTCATTTCTATGTGCTTGCCTCTCTTGTGGCTTCGAGGTTCTTTAGAATTTGCCACAACACCACTGTTATCACAATAAAGTGTGATGGACAAGTTCATGTTTGGAATGACATCACTACTACAAATTTGGGTTTCAATGTCGGACAAAAAAAAACACGGAGGAAACAATGTCGGACAAAAAAAACACGGAGGAACAATGTCGAACAAAGTAAAAAAACGCTAAAATTTTAAAAAATAATAAAATTCAAGTTTCAATGTCGGGCTAGGCCCGACATTGTAATTATACCTTTAATGTCAGGCTCAGCCCGACATTAAAGGCG
>NW_019104658.1:426581-437692 GCF_001995035.1 Momordica charantia
CATAGATAAGACCATTTGAAGCATGACTACGTTTTCTGATCCGCATTTAAGTGTCTAGAATGATGTGCAATCAAGTTTTAATTTGCATGTCTTATTTTCTACAATTTGCATTAAGTAGTATTTTGAAAAACTTTTGGTGTTCTTATGTTGAACGACCATTTGGCCTATTTAAAGGCTTGTAATGCTCTTGTTATGGAKAACTTAAGATTAAAACATATTGAAATTCAAGAACTTTTGTTCCTTAACACTTTTGGTGTTGCTTCTTTCAAATCTTGCTTTAGGTTTGATGTTAAACCGATTCATTGGATTAGTCTCGATCAAGCTAAWTCTGGAGTGAGTCGTCTTAGGATCTAGGAGTGWCYATCGTAGATTCTAAGTCCGATCTAAGAGTGATTCATCTTCTAACCTTACTCTTGGTTGGAATCACTCGGTAAGTTAGTCGTTTTTGTGAATGTTTGCAAGGATCCTAGAAGGACCTCTAGCTTTGTAAACACGAGCAACCTTGGTGCTTATCAGCTTTTGTTGGGACCTCTAGAGAGTGAATATATGTGATACTAAAGCACTTGTATCAAATTCGCATTTAGTGAAACCCACATTTGAGCGGAAGACTGGATGTAGCTTTTGGGTGAATCAGTATAAATTTGTTTGTGTTGCTTTCTACTTTCATTAACTTCTCATATATTATTGTGTGATTGACATTATTTATTTGGATAACTGTGGAAGGATAAATTCTTGGGTGCCTAATTTTCCAACGGCAATGTGGAGGCTTGATTGAAAGGTGTCTTTTTTTTAAAAAAAAAATATAATATGATTTATCAGTTTGTTTCAATGTTCTAAATATCGTTCATTAGACATCGCGACATGTCGACCGACATGTCGCCGTGTTGAAGGACTCGACATCGAATCTTAATGAATCATTCAAATATTTTGAGAATCTTACCTGTATTTTTGAATTCAAATATTTTTCAAAGAGAATTTTACTAACAAACCTAAAAAGAAAAATATTAATTAAATTAAAATCTAAAACAAAATTTAAACAAAAAAATCATTTTAGAAATAGAAATACCAAAATTTAAACAAGAAAGTCATTTTAGAAATGAAAATACTAATACCGAAGATGGAAACAAATACAGTAACAAACATGATGAACAAATACGAGCAAATACAGTAACATGAGCAAATACGATGAACAAATGAATAAATACGGTGAACAAATGAACAAATATGGTGAGCAAATGAACAAATACAGTAAAAAGCATGATGAACAAATACGGTGAACAAATGAACAAATGAACAAATGTCTATAACGTGAACACATAATGTTTATGTTGGTGACACAATTAACACAAAAAAAAAAATCTACCTCATTAGAAACTCATACGGTTACCCCACTCAACTTACAGCATTGTCAACCGCCTTGTTGTTCCACTGTTATATCTCTTGCTCCCTTGCTCAATTTCATCCACTTCCCGCCCCACTTACAGCTATGTCACCTCCACAGTTGTCTCCCTTGCTTAATTCCGCCCATTCCCTGCTCAATTCCCGTCCATTCCTGTTGTCTCCTCGCGATACCCGTTGATCGTGTCTCACTTTGTGTGTTGTTCTCTTTGAGCTATGCTATGTTATATTCAAATATATATTTAAAAATTGAGATAGATGATTTCTAAAATCTATGAGAGAAAGTATAGGAAAGAGAGATAATATAACAAGAAACAGATTTGAGAATGTGAGGGAGGGTATTATTTTGATTTTGAAAATAATAACTAGGGTAAGACGGTCAAAATCAAGTTTGTAAAATAGTTGGAAAAATCGGAATGTACAATTTTTTATTAACAAAATTTATTTCGCCATTTTTCAAAATCAAGTGATAAATAGGGACACCTTTTTGAGGTGGGATCGTTGGGATGGATGATACCTGCTTTTTTTTTTCAATTCTTTTTATTATTATTATTATTATTTAAACTTATACTTTTATTTCAATTTTTAATATTGGACCATTTTTATTTTGGTTGATTTTTTTTTTCAATTTTTTTCAATTTAATTACATAATTTTCAAACCTATAATATTTGTACATGTGTTTGTATATATACCAATATTTTATATTTTATTCAATTGCGTAACTAAACACTAGATTTGATTATAAATTATCAATTATCAATAAAACAACAACATTGAGCTTCAATTTATTAATTAAGATTATTTTCATCCATCTTCGTTATCTTGTTCCAACATTTCTATCGACATCGACATTGTTAAGGATCTCACATTGATAAAAGAAGGGACCTTAATAGACATGGGCTACTCCTCTCATTGTCAATTGGTTTTGAGATGGAACCCATGAATATTGATACATATTTTCAGACCTCGATGTTTTTATGGACATCGACATTTTGAACCTTTGTTTGTTTGTAAAATAATTTTGTGATTTAGTTTTTGTACCACTCATCTAAATTTGTTGTTTGAATCGATCAAATTTAAAATTAAAATAAATTGAACCGAGCCAATTACACGATATAACTTAAATTTTTTTTTCTAGGAAAAGAATTGGATGAACCAAGGATAAGACAGAGAAGTTATAGCCTATTTTTGAGCATTTACTGTTAGTGATGAAGACAGACAATGGACGATCAACCTGGACTTGATCTATTTATTACAAAATTTACAGTTTTTTTTTCTTTTCTTTTTTTAGTAAAAGGCCATTAATTTTTATAGCTTTTGTAATTCAAGACATGGCTATATAAACAGTCTTTCTCTCTTGTCCTCATCAAAAATATTCTATTCATAAACAAGAAGAAAAAGTTCACATCCATGGCTGTATCTCAAGTACATTTGTTTAGACTTTCATTCGTAATCCTTTTCTTTTCAGGTACATTTTTTTTGACGATCAAATAAAAACATTATTTAGGTTAAACCTCCGTTTTATTTATTGTATTTTAAAAGTATTCAAAGCCACTCAACCAAACTATGAATCTTATATTTTTTTAGAATGGTACACTGAAAACCTGATTGTTTTAATTGATAATGCATTATGAACAAAAAAGTATATTTGTTCCAGTATTCCAATTGATAAGATGTAGATTCAGCGACTTGTTTTTCTTTTTCTTTTCCAAAATTAGTCACTAGATTATCAATCCTAGGAGTTATTTTTGAATTGTGAAGGTAAATATAGTCTATTAATTGAAAAATGTTATATATGCAGGGGTTTACTCGGTCAACTTCTCCGTTAAAAACAATTGTCCTTTCCCAATTTGGCCCGGTACCCTTACTGGTTCTGGCAACCCACTTTCAACAACCGGGTTTGAATTAACATCCGGTTCGGCCACAACAGCGACCGTTTCTCCGCCATGGTCCGGCCGATTCTGGGCTCGAACCCAGTGCTCAACGGACGCGAGTGGAAAATTCTCTTGCGGAACTGCTGACTGTGCCTCCGGCCAAGTCACGTGCCGTGCAGGCGCAATTCCACCGGCTAGCCTCGTTGAATTCACCATAGCCCAAAACGGTGGCCAAGATTTCTTCGACATTAGCCTTGTCGACGGCTTCAACTTGCCCGTCTCGGTGGTCCCAATTGGAGGGTCAGGCGGGTGTGCAGCAGTAACTTGTGCTGGAAATGTGAATACCGTTTGTCCGCCAGAACTATCTGTCAAAGGGCAAGATGGTGCAGTTATTGCGTGTAAAAGTGCTTGTTTGGCTTTCAACACACCAGAATTCTGCTGCAGTGGCGACCATAATCAACCGCAAACTTGTCCACCGACGAAATATTCGATGATATTCAAGAATCAGTGTCCTCAAGCTTATAGTTATGCGTACGATGATAAGACTAGCACTTTTACGTGCTCGGGTGGAGCCGATTACGCCATCACATTTTGTCCTTGATATGTACTCCATTGGCGATTGGTCGAGGTGAACGTATAAATGAAAGGCTCAACATAATTCGATTATATCTAATCAGCCAAATTATAAATAAATATAAGAATATTTATAATTTTATATAACACTCGTCATTGTAATCAAGGATAGTTAAATCTAATTCAAAATATTTAAAAACAAACTTAATCAAAACAAACTAATTCTCTAAAGTTTCAACCTCCCTTTATTGTTAATTGGATTTTGGTTACCCAATTCTACAGATATTATATAAACTATTGATAAAATCTTATGACAAATCGATATCCAGTATTAACCGCCATACATATGAAGGAACCTACATAGAGAAAGTAAAAAGCTCTAATGCTCTCGAAAGAATAGTTTCACATACCTGAAAATTGAGGTGGGCGACTCTATTCCTAGGTGTTGAACTTTTGACCGTGGTTGAAGAGTGGTTATGACCGACGCGAAAATCACGGCTTGCTGTCGGAAAGACGATTATGTTTTTGTGATGTAGCTCATTCTTGTTGGCCGAGCTATATCCCTTTGGTCGAGTTACTCCGTGGTCGAGCTATGAATCAAGGACTAGGTATTTCATGGCCGAGGTAGTTTATGGTTGAGCTATTGTTCGGGATATTCACTACCTAAAAAGATAAGAGACACGTGCAAACGTACACGGTCACAAGTATACCACGAAGTAATTCAAAGGTCAAATCCTCAGGGACTTTTGCTTCAAAATGAATTCGATGAAGTGAAATGATTCAAATTACGTACAATTTAGTTTTAGGGATAAAAAAGAATGCTAAAGTTGTGGTTTGGGTTTGTAAATATCAAGATTCTTTATAAAATACAACCTCTCTACTATTTACCTTAGTTTTGAGAGAAAAAAAACATTAGAGGAAAAAGCTGAAGGGATGTGAATCCCAAAGCGAAAGCGGACCGTTGTTCGTGACATTTGAGAAACAAAATAAATTTGCAAAGAAGGAAAAACACAGGGGAAAAATACTACCTTTGAAGAACTTTTCTTCAACGGTTTCCACCCGAACAGCACCACCGAGTCTTCCTTGCTATCCTCTTGGGTTTCGAGAACACACTTGTGGGAGTGTTTTGTTTGCAATGTGAGGGAGAGTTGGAGGGAGAGAGCTTGATTGGGAGAATTCCAGGAAGTTCTTCGTTGGGGCCTTTTTCCGTTGCTGAACCCTTCTGCAAAAAAACTGATATGACGTGGGATAACTCCCCACGTCATAACTGCCCCCACTCCCCTCCAATTAAGCAGGGGAGTGTTAATATTAATATAAATATATAATAATTAATATATATATATATAATAATTAATATATATATATATATAATAATAATTAATTAATAAATAAATATTTATTAATTACTAATCTAATTAATAATTAATTAATATGTATATATATATCAAATAAATAATTAACATTTAATTATTTATCACATAAATAGAATCATATTCTATTGCATTTCTCTCGTATAACTTATAGTTCTAATGTACATCTTATGCACATTATTTTTAACCTAGTCTTAATATGAATCTTATTCATATTTATTTTATTTGAATCCCATTCAAATAATTTCTCACATAATATATAGTTTTAATTTAGAATAAACTATATATTATAATGTATCAATATACATATAATCCCTTAAGAAATTTGAATAGTTCAAATTCTTCCAAAAATTTGATCATTGTTTTACCCGTTATGAGCTAGCAAGGGGATCTAATGGACCTACAGATCTGAAGCTCCAACGATACGAGATTAATCGGTCAAACTCATTGACCGAGTTAATCAACATTCGTTAACTACAGGTCACTCCACTAAAGACCCGCAGTTGCACTCTTCTCACTGCAGAATGTTTTTGTGTCCATGGATATACGACCATTAATGATGAGTCAATCCTTCACGAGTGCTCGTAACTCAAGTTGGGTCAAATTACCGTTTTACCCTTGAGTTACATCTTACTCCTTAAATACCACTGCTCCTCTAATGAACAACCTGGTTATGGTCCGACCAATAACCAGAAGTCCCTCTCGGGCCAATGAGAGGGTGGGGCCCCTTAATCAAGTCCCGGAGTCAGCATTTAAAGGAACACTCATCTACTCCCCTAAAATCGGAGATGAGTGAATTCCATCTTGTGAAGTTATGTTCCCAGCTCCCTGAAGGGATGTGAATCTCGGAGTGGAAGCGGACCGTTGTTCGTGAAATTTGGGAACCAAAATTAAAATCTGCAAGATCAAAATACAGAGGAAAATCATTACTTTTGAAGAACTTTTCTTCAACGGTTTCCACCCAAACAGCACCACCGAGTCTTCCTTGCTATCCTCTTGGGTTTCGAGAACACGCTTGTGGGAGCGTTTCGTTTGCAATGTGAGGGAGAGATGAGGGAGAGAGCTTGATTGAGAAAAACACACTGTTCTTCGTTGGGGCCTTTTTCGTGTTGGAGAACACTTCTGCAAAAAAAAACTGATATGATGTGGGGACGTCATAACTGCCCCCACTCCCCTGCAATTAAGCAGGGGAGTGTTAATATTAATAATATTATTAATATATATAAAATATATATTAATATATATATAATATATATAATTAATTAATTAATTAATTAATCATATTAATTAATAAATGTTAATTAATTATTAATCTAATTAATAATTAATTAATATGTATATATATATCAAATAAATAATTAACCCTTAATTATTTATCACATAAATAGAATCATATTCTATTGCATTTCTCTCATATAACCTATAGTTCTAATGTACATCTTATGCACATTATTTTTAACCTATAGTCTTAATATGAATCTTATTCATATTAATTTTATTTGAATCTCATTCAAATAATTTCTCTCATAATATATAGTTTTAATTTAGAATCAACTATATATTATAATGTATTAGTATACATATAATCCCTTAAGAAATTTGAACAGTTCAAATTCTTTCAAAAACTTGATCCTTGTTTTACCCGTTATGAGCTAGCAAGGGGACCTAATGGACCTACAGATCTGAAGCTCCAACGATACGAGATTAATCGGTCAAACTCATTGACCGAGTTAATCAACATTCGTTAACCACGGGTCACTCCACTAAAGACCCGCAGTTGCACTTTTCTCACTACAGAATGTTTTCGTGTCCATGGATATACGACCATTAATGACGAGTCAATTGTTCACGGGTGCTCGTAACTCAAGTTGGGTCAAATTAACGTTTTACCCCTGAGTTACATTTTACTCCTTAAATACCACTGCTCCTCTAATGAACAACCTGGTTATGGTCCGACCAATAACCGGAAGTCCCTCTCGGGCCAATGAGAGGGTGGGGCCCCTTGTTCAAGTCCCAGAGTCAGCATTTAAGGGAACACTCATCTACTCCCCTAAAGTCGGGGAGGAGTGAATTCCATCTTGTGAAGTTATGTTCACAGCTCCCCACTCGGTCTCGTCCCCAAAATGATAGGAATATTGAGTCGGCAACTTGGGCCACTCTCACCCATACAGATCAAAGGACGAGCCCTCACGGGTAGGGATCCATAACTCACTCAAGATTGAGAATGAGTTGTCTGGTCATCATAAGAAACAGCAATCTATTAGTTAACGGTGTTACATTTAAAGATTGCTTATTTTGTGGTCCGGTCTTATACAAACTCATTGTATAGGATACCCTCACTCGCATGTCTCAAGTACTCTCTCAATTCTCCTTTCCATTCCAAATCGACACTCCCACAAGCACACGATACCTAAATGAGAGCACGAAAGACCATTTGGTGATATTCGTTGGTGTTTTCATTGAAGAAAAGTTCATCAAGGGTAAACAACTTTTTCCTTTGTATTTCCATTTCATGGTGTCGCAACGTCATCGCGACACGGAACGGCCGACGTCATCCCTTGACGGGTCTCTTTCGAGATTAGGGTTTGGAGTCGCCACCAATCATCTACGAGGTGTGATTGGTGACCTATTTAAAAAAAACTTGGTCTACAAAAACAGAATTTTGGTTCGGGAGTCGGTTGAGCGTAGGGAAGGTGTTAGCGCGCTACGACACTCGTTCAAAAACGGTACCATATTTTGTCGAAAATTATCCTATTATATTTGGTCCAAAAGGAAAAAATTACTTTTGGTGTTTGATTTTAAATGTCCCAAATTTATTGGTTCATATTTTGCGATAAAATATGAACCAACAAGCATGAATGGCGCAAAGACCATTAGAAAAACAAATTATCACCTCAAGAATATTGGAAAGTCTCAATTTCCGTCATTGGAGCTTCCGAAATAATTATTTAAAAAAGTGATTAAAAAAATGAAATAAAATTTAATTTGCAGCCCACAAGGATTAGAACTTCAACGTAACATGGATGTCAACACCTAATGCTTTTGCCACTATGCCATACACTAAAATATGTTATTAAAAGTCTTTTTAAATAAGAAAGTTATCTTCGAAATTTGTATTATATATATATATATATATTAACGAAAAGTAAGAAAAAAATTTAGGGATTTGAAATTCGTTTAAGACTATTTTATTTATATAAAAAAAATCATATAACCAAACTTATTTAAAATAAACTCCTATTCAATTTTTTCAAAACCTTATTTAATAATTATTTCATTTTAAAAAGCAAATAGTACTTTGTATTTTTAAAAGCAAAATTTGTTTTTTCTTAAAATCTCTTATTTACTTTCCTAAAAACTTTACTTTAAAAGAAAACTTTTTTCTAACTTAGTTAAAATAAACTCTTATTCGATTTTGTTTCAAAACCTTTTATAAAAATTTTGGTTTGGTTTACTGGTAAAAGAAAAAACAAACAAACATTTTCAAGAATCATTTGTGTTTATTAACAAAAAAATAAAAATAAAAAACCTCCTTTACTCACTTAAGCTACCTCAATCACTGGAATGGAGGTCGCAGAAGTGCTGGTTGCCGCTACACCAGGATGGGTCGCTAGAGTTTGTGTTCTTCCTGCCAGGTCTAGCTATGTCGTCGCTGGAAGTTGGAGACAATGGCTAGAAAGAAACCCAGCGCCACCAAGAGATTGAAACAAAGGGAGGTTTGGGGATTTGGTACAAGAAGAATGAAAGTGATGGAAGTGAGTGATTTTATGTGATGGGTATGCTTAGGATTTCACCCAACTTTTCTTCTCTCCCCTCTATGAAACCAAAGAGACCCTCCTTATATAGGGGAAGATGTGAGCCAAGATAGGAAGTGAAATTGATTTTGAGAAAAAAACAAGGAGAAGAACGAAACTTACTCCCTTTTACTTGACCATTTAAACAATAAGTAAATAATAAATAATAATAATAATAATAATAATAAACAAATTCTTTTTTAATTTAAAAAACATAACCTACTTTAATATTTAATTCAATTAAAACATTACATTAAAACTTTATGATAAAGTAAACTTAGGATAATTTAAACCAAAACAATTAAAATACCACTTAATAAAGTAATGATAAAAAATAAAAATAATAGATAAATAACAAAAATTAAGCCGGACCAAATACGGTGTCTACAGCTTGCCCCCCTTTGTGTATCCTTGCAGAACTAAAAGGGTAGACAAAGGTTAAAGACAAAGTGTTGCTCTAAATCACTGAAGTGTTGTTGCAAAACAATTTTGTTAGACTGCTTAATTACTTTTGCTAAAATATGATTGGGTTTAAAAATAATGCATGAAACTAATATAGGTTTTTTTTTCACTTTCAGCATGTCTACTTTTATTATTGCACTCCTAGTCGCGGAAAAACTTAACGGTGAGAATTACAAACAATGGAAATTGAATATAAACACTATACTCGTGATAGATGATCTTAGGTTCGTCTTGTAAGAGGATTGTCCTCAATCTCCTATGCGTAACGCCACTATGGTGGTGCGCAACGTCTATGACAGATGGATCAAGGCCAATTACAAGGCTAAGGTCTACATCTTGGGGAGTATATCTGATGTGCTTGCTAAGAAGCACAAGAACACGATCACCGCTAAGGAGATCCTAGACTCGCTGCAGAGCATGTTTGGACAACCGTCCTCACAGGCTCGACATGAAGCCTTTAAGTTCATTTACAACTCCCGCATGAAAGAAGGCTACGAGAACACGTTCTCAACCTGATGGTTCACTTCAATGTGGCGGAGTCGAAAAAGACCGTCATAGACGAGCAGACTCAAGTCAGCTTTATTCTGGAATCTCTTCCGAAGAGTTTCCTGCAATTCTCACCAAAATGGACGAGCATTGGAAGCGCCAACCACCCGAAATACCTGACTGAAAAGAAGAACGCCAACAAAGGTAAATATGATTTAATTGTTTTGGAAACATGTTTAGTGGAAAACGATGACTCCGCCTGGATATTGGATTCAGGAGCCACTAATCACGTTTGTTCTTCGTTTCAGGGAATTAGTTCCTGGAGGCAGCTAGACGTCGAAGAGATGACTTTCAAGGCGGAAYGGGAGAGCTCGTCTCAGCTGTTGCAGTAGGAGAGCTCAAGTTGTTTACAAACAAGAAAATTTATATATTATTAGATAATGTGTACGTAGTTCCTAAATTAAAAGGAACTTAATTTTAGTTTCTTGTTTTTAGAACATTTGTATTCCATTTCTTTTAATTTAAATGAAACGTTCATTTCAAGAAATTGTGTTAATATTTGTTTTGCTTTGCTTGAAAACAACTTGTATGTGCTAAGACCATCCATAACTAAAGCAGTTTTAAATACTGAGTTGTTTAAAATTGTTAAAACTCAAAATAAAATGCAAAAAGTTTCTCACAAAGAAAATACCTATCTTTGGCACTTAAAGTTAGGTCACATTAATTTTAATAGGATTAGGAGGTTGGTTGAGAATGGTATTCTAAGTGACTTAGAAGACGATTATTTACCACCATGTGAATCTTGTCTTGAAGGCAAGATGACTAAAAGACCTTTTAGTGGAAAAGGTTATAGAGCCAAAGAGCCCTTAGAACTTATACATTCAGACCTTTGTGGTCCGATTAATGTTAAAGCTCGAGGAAGGTATGAATACTTCATCTCTTTTATAGATGATTATTCAAGGTATGGTTATCTATACTTGATGCAACACAAGTCTGAAGCTCTTAAACTCGTAGTTTGTATTTATGTAAAAACAAATGTATATTCAATAAAGTTTTATTCAATCAATTTGTTGTTGAATTCATAGCATTGCATTGTCCAAAATCCAATAAACTAAACATCCAAGGTTATTATCATGTAATCGGGACAGTATAT
>NW_019104659.1:0-23479 GCF_001995035.1 Momordica charantia
TACCTTATCTTGTAGATTCTTTCCATATGTTATCTTTGTATCATTGTATATTTAGGGTATTCTATTGAAAAACTAAATACATTTTTGAATTCATTGCTACTGAATTACATGACTCATAATACTGACTAGATAGGTTATGTTAGGCCTATAACTATAAGGTAATTCAGTTTCCTTTCCTCCTATACTTCTCAGGATCTTTCAACAATTCCCCTTCCTTTGTAAGTTGTAAATTAGGTATCATTGGAGTACTACGTGGCTTAGCAGCTAACTTTTCTGTTTCAGTTAACAAGTCAAGTACATATTTTCTTTGTGACAAAAGGATCTCCTTCTTGCTCCTTATTACCTCCATTCCTAAGAAGTATTTTAACATTCCCAAATCTTTACTATGACTAGGAAGAAAAGTATTGAGTGATAAGATGCCTGATGTATCATTACGAGTAATCACAATATCATCAATGTATACAACTAATAAGATAACACCAGACTCAGATCGTTTATAAAAGACAGAATGATATGACTTACTCTTCTTCATTCCAAATTTCTCAATCACCTGGCTGAATTTTCCAAACCATGCGGTTTATCGATCCCAGGGAGTGGAGATACATAATAGACATATCGAAATTATTGTACGTCAAATAACATCAAAAGTGTTGGTTTCAGAAGATGGAATGTCTAATGTTTTTTCACCTGGAGAACTCATTGGGTTGTTGCGAGCGGAACGAACAGGGCGTGCTTTGGAAGAAGCGATCTGTTACMGAGCCGTATTATTGGGAATAACGAAAGCATCTCTAAATACTCAAAGTTTCATATCGGAAGCAAGTTTTCAAGAAACTGCTCGAGTTTTAGCAAAAGCYGCCCTCCGAGGTCGTATCGATTGGTTGAGAGGTCTGAAAGAGAACGTTGTTCTAGGAGGAATGATACCCGTTGGTACCGGATTCAGAGAATTAGCGCACCGTTCGAGGCAACATAACAATATTACTTTAGAAACCCCCCCAAAAAAAATTTTCGCGGACTTTATTTCAACCCATATAAGGATTTACGAAGGCAACATACCTTTTTATTCTCCCCTTGAGCAACAAAACCTGGTGGTTGCTCTATATACACTTCTTCTTGAAGATCACCATGGAGGAATGCATTTTTAATATCAAGCTGATGCAAGGGCCAATGATGAATAGATGCCAAGGAAATGAATAATCTGACAGAAGCTAATTTAGCAACCGAAGAAAAAGTATCAGAATAATCAATTCCATAAGTCTGCACCATATCCTTTAGCAACAAGACGAGCTTTCAAACGGACAATTGATCCATCAGGATTAACTTTAACTACAAACACCCATTTACAACCAATAGGTTTCTTGCCTGCAGGAAGAGACACTAAATCCCAAGTACCATTGTCATCTAAGGCAGTCATCTCCTCCAACATAGCAGCTCGCCAACCAGGATGAGACAAAGCTTCATGAATAGTTTTAGGAACAGATACAAACTCAAGGGATTCAATAAACGAACAAGTAGGTGAGGACAAATGGTTATATGAAACAAAAGAAGAAATAGGGTAAGTACACTTACGCTTACCTTTCCGAAGAGCAATACGAAGATCATCACTCGTTCCTGAATCCACAGACGAAGAAGCTGCTGGTATAGGGCATGAGACCGAAGGAGGTTGCCTTCGAGAATAAACTTGAGTAATAGGTGGGAAAGAAGGATCAGACACAGAGGTAGGGAGCATGTCAGTAGAAGTAGAGACAACAGAATAGACAAGAAAGTCATCATCTTCTTGTGAATGCTCCCCCTGACTGGTACTCAAGGATGATGAAAAAGGAGTATCTTCAAAGAACGTAACGTCAGGAGAGACAAGATATCTATTAAGATCAGGACAATAACATTGATACCTTTTTTGAACATGAGAATAACCAAGAAAAATGCATTTTAATGACTTATGGTCCAATTTGGTGAGCTGGGGGCGAACATCCCAAACGAAACAAGTGCAACCAAATATTTTAGATTTAATAGGAAATAAATGTTGCGTAGGACATAGAATACGATAAGGTATTTCACCCTTAAGAACTGATGAAGGCATGCGATTAATCAAGAAGCAAGCCGTCGAAACAGCATCGGCCCAAAAATATTTTGGAACATGCATTTGAAACATTAAGGCCCTTGCTGTTTCGAGAAGATGTCTATTTTTTCTTTCTGCAACTCCATTTTGAGACGGAGTATCAACACACAAGGATTGATGAAGAATACCATGTTCACGTAAATAGGAGCCAAGAGCACCAAAAAAATATTCTTTAGCATTATCACTCCATAGAACTTTAAGAAAGCCATAAAATTGAGTTCGACTTTCAGCATGGAAGTTACGAAAATGAGAAAGTAATTCAGAACGATGTTTCATCAAATATAACCAAGTTACACGAGAGAAATCATCGACAAAAGTAACAAAATA
Organism: Momordica charantia; assembly: GCF_001995035.1. Next base: position 2,444 of record NW_019104659.1, read on the forward strand.
CCGAAATCCGCTTTTGGACTCAATAGGACAAGGTCCCTAAACATCAGAATGGACTAATTCAAAAAGAGCATTAGCTCGTGTATTAACTCTAGGATAATAACTGAGATGATGAAACTTAGCAAATTGACATGACTCACAGTCTAAAGAATGTAAACTATGAAATTTAGGACGGAGACTCTTTAACACAAAGCTTTGATTCTATATCATCTTTTTCTATATCATAGGAATTGAAACAATAATCCTTCGTATGATTCTTATTCTTGTTGTTTAGATTTTTTTTTTGTTTTAAAAACATTTTGTGTTTTCAAATCAAATAAATAATTTCATCTACGATTTATTAGAGATGGATGACCCAAACAACAATGTTCTTCGAAAGGAGTTAGCACTCGAGTGCAAACGGTGACCGTAGGTATTTGTGTATCAAACGTGTAGAGGCCATTGGATTCAAACCCTTTACCAATAGTCTTTTCCATTGTAAGATCCCGAAATAAGCAATAACCAGGAAAGAATAAGACACAACAATTGAGATCACGAGTAAGTTTACTGACGTAGATCAAATTAAAGGAAAATTGTGGCAAATTTAAAACAGAGGTCAATGAAAGAGTTTTGGAAAGATGAACGGTGCCAGATCCAAGAACAAGAGAAGTGGTGCCATCTTTGTTGGGTGTGTTGTTCTAAACTCGTAGTTTGTATTTATATAAAAACAAATGTATATTCAATAAAGTTTTATTCAATAAATTTGTTGTTGAATTGATAGCATTGAATTGTCCAAAATCCAATAAACTAAACATCCGAGGTTATTTTAGTGTAACCAGGACAGTATATGTACTGGGTATATATTTGATATACCCCTGATATACGAGGTATATATTTGATATACCCTTGATATACAAGTGGATAATGTCCCGTGAATAACCTAAAGGGTCTATAGTATATGGATAAGGCTGGATACCTTATCCTGGCAACACTATGGATACGGCCCACTCTGTAAAAGTTACAGACGACTCGATCCAGGTCGTTCGTGTGGGGACATGCGAGTAGGGGTATCCTATACAATCAGTTTGTATAAGACCGGACCACGAAATAGCCAATCTTTAGATGTAACACCGTTAACTAATAGATTGCTGTTTCTTAGGATGACCAGACAACTCATTCTCAATCCTGAGTGAGTTATGGACTCCTGCTCGTGAAGGCTCGTCCTTTGATCTGTATGGGTAAAAGTGGCCGAATCGCCGACTCAACATTCCTACCATTTTGGGGACTAGACCAAGTGGGGAGCTGGGAACATAAATTCACGAGATGAAATTCACTCCTCCCCGACTTTAGGGGAGTAGATGAGTGTTCTCTTAAATGCTGACTCCGAGACTTGAACAAGGGGCCCCAACCTCTCATTGGCCTGAGAGAGACTTCCGGTTATTGGTTGGACCATAACCGGGTTGTTCACTAGAGGAGCAGTGGTATTTAAGGAGTAAAATGTAACTCAGGCGTAAAATGGTAATTTGACCCAACTTGAGTTACGAGCACTCGTGAAGTATTGACTCGTCATTAATGGTCGTATATCCATGGACACGAAAACATTCTGCAGTTAAAAGAGTGCAACTGCGGGTCTTTAGTGGAGTGACCCGTAGTTAACGAATGTTGATTAACTCGATCAATGAGTTTGACCGATTAATCTCGTATCGTTGGAGCTTCTGATCTATAGGTCCATTAGGTTCCCTTGCTAGCTCATAACGGGTAAAACGAGGATCAAAGTTTTGGAAGAATTTGAACTGTTTAAATTACTTAAGGGATTATATGTATATTGATACATTATAATATATAGTTAATTCTAAATTGAAACTACATATTATGAGAGAAATTATTTGAATGAGATTCAGATAAAATTAATATGAATATGATTCATATTAAAACTATAGGTTAAAAATAATGTGCATAAGTTGTACATTACAACTATAGGTTATGCGAGAGAAATGTTTTAGAATATGATTCTAATTTAATAATAAATAATTAAGTGTTAATTATTTATTTGATTTGTATATATATATTTATTAATTAATATGATTAATTAATAAATTATATATATATTAATTATTATTATTAATTAATAATATTAATATATAAATTAATAATTAAATCCCCTGCAAAATTGCAGGGGAGTGGGCAGTTAAGTGACGTGGGGTAACTCCCCACGTCACTGCTTTTGTTTTCTTCTTTTTGCAGTTCTGCAAAATACAGAAGAATATAACAAAAAACACAGAACTCCCAATCTCTCTCAAGCTTTCTCTCAATACTCCCTCTCATTCCAAACGAGGTGCTCCCACAAGCACGGTCTCAAGACCCAAGAGGATAGCGAGGAAGACACAATGGTGGTGTTCAGGTGGAAACCATTGAAGAAACGTTCTGATACCATGTTGACACTAAGGTTTAAAAGAACCATGTAAAATTATTCTCATTACTGAATATAGACAAATATACAAGGTTGACCTAACCCTATAAGTACAATATATAAAATATACTAATATATATACTCTAACAGTTATCACAGTAAAGTTTCATAGGTCCTTCCCATGGAATCTTCAAATCTTCTAAAATAATTTTTATCCAGACTAATTCGCAGATGCCCAATACTATTGCTCTAAATTCTGCTTCTGAACTCGATCTTCTACTACATTCTGTTTTTTACTTCTCCATGTCACTAAATTTCCACCTAAGAAAGTACGATAATTAGAAGTTGATTTCCTATCATCTATCGATCCCGCATATTCTGCATCTGTATAAACTTCTAGATTGAGTTTTTCGTCTTTCTTAAACAACAATCCTCTCCCAATGGAGCTTTTCAAATAGTGAAGTATCCGGTACACTGCTTGAAGGTAAACTTCTTTTGGATTATGTATATATTGACTTACCACTCCCAGGTTCTGTATGAGAAAGATATATTAATTTTCCAACTAACCTTTGGTAAGTTTCTCTATTTACTGGACGACTCTCTTCAGTTGCACATAATTTATGGTTTTGATCAATTGGCGTTCCCATTGGTTTGCTACCAAGTTTTCCCATTTCAGATAGTAAGTCAATAACATATTTTTGTTATGATAAGAATATGCCTTGTTTAGAATAGGCGACTTCTATCCCAAGAAAATATTTCAACTTTTCAAGTTCTTTAACTTCAAACTCATGGATTAAACAATTTCTTAGTTTATTCCGTTTGTTATATCATTGTCGGTGACAATAATATCATCGACATAAACAATTAGTGCTGTCACTCCCCCTACAACGGAATGTTTTAGAAACAATGTATGATCTCCTTGACTTTGTGTATAGCCCATCTTCCTCATAACCTGAGAAAATCTACCAAACCATGCCCTAGGAGATTGCTTTAATCCATACAATGCTTTTCTCAATTTACAAACTTTATTTCCTGCTTGCTCATACCCTGGTGGAATTTTCATATAAATTTCCTCTTCAAGATCACCATGCAAAAACACATTTTTTACATCATATTGTAACATGTTCCATCCATGATTTACAGTAAGAGATAGAAGTATTCGTATTGTGTTCATCTTTAGCCACTAACCGTGCTTTGTACCTCTCAAGTATTCCATCCGCTTTATACTTCACAGTATATATCCATCGAGAGTTTGTTTGTCTTCACAGTAATTTCAAGATTCATTGCTTGTCTCCATTCTTCATGTTGTATTGCATCCATATATGTTTTTGGAATATTTACCTGAGTAAGGTTTACCATAAAACTTCTATACTGACTTGAGAGTTTGTCATATGATACAAAGTAAGATAACGGATATTGAGTACAAGTTCGTTTTCCCTTCCTCAAAGGGATAGGTAAATCCATATCTGACTCATCATTAGTAGATACAATAATGTTTGACTCATCATTAGCTAGATATTATAATGTATGATTCATCACTGTCTTTTTTTGAATCAATTTCAGTTTCAGAGATATGTTCGGACTCTTAGACTTGCTTATCTTTCTCAATTTTCCTTCTTGAATAAACTTGTAATGGTACAGTAGTAGGAGGGTTAGATGGCCCTGGTGAGGTATTAATGGGTGGTAAAGATGAAGATTGAATGGAGTCAACTTTAATAGGGTTTGGTAAAGGGGATGAAGGAAAGGTGAGGCCAGGAATAGGTAAATCCTTATTTTCCAATAATATTTCCTCTCGTTGAAGATAAAGTGAGGTAAAGAAGTTGATGTCTTCATAAAAGGTAACATCGGCAGAGATGAAGTACCTTTTAGAAGGAGGATGATAGCATTTATATCCTTTTTGAGTGTTTGAGTATCCGACAAAAATACATTTGAGTGCTCATGGATCAAGTTTACCTCGTTTATGATTGTGAACATGAACAAAGGCCACACAACCAAATACTAGAGGAATTAAGTTATTAGTCGTTCGGAAATCAAGATAAAATTTTGATAAAATATCCATAGGACTTTTCTGGTTTAGAGTAGTAGAGGGTAAATGATTAATTAAGTGGTTGTTAGCACGACTTCCCCCCAAAAGGATTTGGAACATTTCTTTGAAAAAGAAGAGCACGGGTCACTGAAAGAATGTGATAAATTTCCTTTCAGCTACCCCATTTTGTTGGGGAGTTTCCACACAAGACGACTCATGGATGACTCCATATTTTTGAAAGAATGATGTTAAGGTTTGGTTGAAGTAATCCCGAGCATTGTCAGAGTGGAATCGCTTGGGTTTGATTCCAAATTGATTTTCTATCATATGAAAGAATGTTTGAATGGTAGATCCAACATCAGATTTTTTTTCAAAAGATAAACCCATGTGACTCGAGTGCAGTCCTCAATAAACACAATAAACCAGCGAAATTTAGAAATATTTGGCACATTTGAGGGACCCCAAACATCAATATGAATAAGGGAGAAAGGAATTGATATTCGTTTATTATTACCAGGAAATGGTACACGTTTGTGTTTAGCGAATTCACAAACCTCATATTGAATTGACTCGGGATGAAGATTTTGGAATAAATCAAGAAAACAAATTTTAAGAATTCTAAAGGAAGGATGTCCTAGTCTATAATTGTATAACAAAAGCTTACTTTAAGAATGATGAGTTTGTGAGGTGAAGGAGATTGGAACACTATCTTGTCCAATAAGTTCATCAAGCTAATAAAGTCCATTTTTTTCTTTAGCAAGTCCAATCGTCTTCCCATTACCCTGATCCTGTAAAATACAAGAAGAATTAGAAAAAGTTATTCTACATCCGAGCTCTTTGATTAAATTCTTTATTGAGATCAAATTAACCGTTAAACGTGGTTATGAAGCACATTCTTTAGAGTAATGTTTGAATTTATCTTAATGTCTCCTTGACCAGCCACTTTTAATAAGGTACCATCTGCTGTAGAAATTTTCTTGTTGCTCGGACAAAGACTATATGAATGACAGCTACTATTTGTATATGATCAGTTGCACCAGAATCAATAATCCAAATACAATGTTTAAGTTGAGAAGTTGTACTCTTGTCAAAGTTACCGAAGATGTACCTTCATCATGAGTATTATCCAAAGTTCTTAAAAGACTCCTTAATTGTTTAATCTCATACTTGTCCAACCCTTTTGATTGCGACATGGATACTAATAGCAACTTAAAATAAAGACCCACGCACAAATTTGAAGTTTTAAGTTCCAAATAGAGGACTGAAAAAACAGCACTGGTAGTGAATTGAACCAGACAGAGAGGAACTGAACCGAGTCGAAGAGAATCAAAACAGACCGCGATTAACCGACCAAACCGAGATGAACTGAACCAAGATGAGATTAACCAAAAATAGAACCGAACTGAGTCGAATCAACCAATCCAAATAGAAGTAAAAAGACTTGAACCGAACCGGTTAAATAGACCGAATCTGAACCAGAAAAAAAGGTTTTTTTAAATTAGTTGAAACCCTAAAATGCAGCAGCGACAAGTCACGAACCCACAGCTACGAATGACACACCCAATTCTTAATGTCGACGATCTGACAAACTCAAACACGAACAACGAAATCAATGGCGGCGAAGTTACTCCGGGCAACGATCTTCGGCGAACAACGGCGAATAGCGGCGACCAGTGACCAAATCTTCTTCTTACGACTGTAACTCCACGGTGGCCCGATTTGCGACAACAAATCCCAACGAATCAGAGGGACCTGCGCGAGCATGATGGCGAAGACAGACCCTACGAATCGATCTCGGAACAAGAAAAATCCAACGACGGCGAGTTTCTCTAGTGATTAAGTCGATAGCTTGAGCACCCTAGTTTGAACTTTTCGAACACTCAACCTGTTCAAATGATGACCAAGCGTTCAGTGATGACAACAGCAAGGACATAATAGTTCCAGGTGTTCTAAGCTTCAAAACCCTAAGGTTGATAAAATTCTAAAAACTGATAGAAAAAATTCAAGATATGAAGTAGTAAGAAATTGATTGGCAATAAAGGCCAAAAAACCTAATGCTCTGAAACCCTTGCCTGATAGGATATAAATAGCAGCTTACAAAGAAGAATATAGAATGAAACCTTGCCTATTAGGATAAGTAAACACTTACCTATTAGAACAAGGAAACCCTATCCTAAATAGGAAATTAAAAGATAATAAATATAATTTAACACAAAATAATCTCAACCTCAACTAGAACAATGATGCACATGCTGAGAATTCAATATACATGTGTCAAAATAATCTTCTATTTTAGTATGTCTGCCCAAATACATGCAACACAATATAGCAAAATGAAATCCTTGCGAATGAGAGAGAGAGCACCTCTGAGTCCCAAGAAAAATATCCATTTTTAATTGAGATGGCCTGAAGTTCTTGATTTAATGGTGTACTTGGAAGCAAATTTTGCTCTTCAGCTAGAAGTAGCTCCTCCATACGCTTTAAGGATACACTGGCAGTTACCACCTGCCAATCAATGACATCTAAAGCAACATTATAGAATAAAACAATAACATTATAACTATAACGGTCTTTGCAAAACTTTACGGTTGCCTATCTTACAATAGAAGCCAAAAATATATAAGATAATTTTTTTGTCTTGCTGAAATGAAAGTAACTTATACTAAGAAATGACGTATGAAGAGGTAAGGGCATGCATGAGTTACAAAATAAAAGAATGTGACAGCCAAAAAGAAAGCACATGAAAAAGTATATATCTGTTGGTTTATTTGTGAATATTTGCTGTAAATATTAATGATTTGATTATTTTACTCTTAGTTTCCTTTTATGAATTGAGTCTTTCTCCTATATAAGAAGACTTTGTATCTCTTATTTTTTAATATATTGGAATACAAATATTTTCTATTCCATCAAAATTAAGTTGGTATCAGAGCCAAAATAAACCCTTATATCCTAAGGACTTGTAGAAACCCTAGCCACCATACTTACCTTTAAACCTTAGCCGCTGGCATTACCGTTGCCGGAACCCTAGCCGCTGTTATCCTAGAATGGTGCATCCTACTTCCGGCATGGTAGGTTACTATTCCAACACTCTAGTTCACGTCGCCACCTTCACCTTCGGTCCCTTCGTGCGTGGTATTTCTCATTTATAGGTCGACGGAGCCATAGTTTTTCAAAGATTGTAGTTGGTTCCGACATCAGAGCTATTGATTCGGAGGTTGCTGCTCGGAGCCCATTCAGATCCGCTGCCGTACGAGCCTCAAGCCTTCGTTTTTTGCCGCCGTTTGCCGTTGCGCTCATCGCCGCTATCCTCTGTTTGTCGTGGATCTGCCGTGATAGAAACCCTCCGCCCCCCTTTCGCAGATCTGGTGGTAGCAGCAAATCGGCTTCTGTGTTCGTGGACCGTTCTTGTTCTACAAACCCTAGACCAGTTCAATTTAGGTGGTTTGTCCGGTTTGGTTTTGTTCGCAGATCCGGTTTGGTTTTCTACTGGTTCGATTTTTTTTCCCTGGTCCGGTTTTGTCCACCTGGTTTGGTTTGGGCTTTTTCTGGTTATCTGTCTATATCCTCTCTAATATCAGATTGTGGTTTGATTTGATTTAGTTAACCTTTATTTGCTATTATGGTTGAAGAAACGGTTGAAATGACTCAAAGTCTAGTGGAATATGAGAGAAACCAGGAGCAAGTTTGCACTAATAGTGTTGACTCAAATTCGTTTAGTAGAGAGCATCTATCACAACGGTCAGAGACCAATTTGTCATTTGGTAATCTTTGTATTTCCTTGGTGCAAACAGGTAATTACCCTAGAGCACTTTCCTGTTTTGGCTCATCTCCGTGGATTATTGATTCCGGAGCTTCTGACCATATGACTAGCTCTTCTAAAATATTTGAATCTTATTCTCCTACATATTGCAATGAAAAAATTTGGATTGCCGATGGTAGTTTCTCTTTCAATGCAGGCAAGGGAACCATCAAATTAACAGAAAATATTGCTCTTCAATCTGTCCTACATGTCCCTAAATTAGCTTGCAATCTTTTATCAGTTAGTAAACTCTCTAAAGATTCTAACTGTCTTGTTACCTTCTATGCATCGCACTGTGTTTTTCAGGACCAGACCTCGGGGAAGACGTTTGGATGTGCTAGAATGCTGGATGACCTCTTCTACTTTGATGAGCCTTCTGGTAGTACTAAAATAACTCAGTGCTTTAGTAGTAACAGTTCTATCTCTGTTAAAGAACAAATTATGCTATGGCATATTAGGCTAGGACATCCTAGTTTCTTCTATCTCAAATACCTATTTCCGAATTTGTTTAAAGGAGTTGATTGTTCTCAGTTTCATTGTGAAAATTGCATCTTTGCAAAACATCATCGATCCACATATTTGCCAAAACCCTATAAGTCCTCCAAACCATTCTATTTAATTCATAGTGATGTTTGAGGTCCTTCTAAAGTTGTAACTCATAGTGGTAGACGATGGTTTGTAACTTTTATTGATGATCATACTCGCTTGTCTTGGATTTATTTATTGACAAACAAATCTGATGTGAAGGATATTTTCAAATCGCTAGTATCCTGCATTCTGACAATGGAACTGAAATATTTCAATGAACATTTGAGTGAGTTTTTGAGAACTAAAGGCATTGTTCATCATTCTACTTGTCGAGATACTCCTCAACAAAATGGCATTGCTGAAAGAAAAAATAGGTATTTATTGGAGGTTGCTCGGGCAATAATGTTTTCTATGAATGTCCCTAAGTACTTATGGGGGGAAGCAGTCCTCACAGCTGCCTACCTAATAAATCGAATGCCTACTAAAGTTTTGAAGTTTAAAACTTCTCTTGATGTTTTGAAAGAAAATTTTCCAACAACTCGTTTGAACTCTGATTTACCTATCAAAGTTTTTGGGTGTACTGTTTATGTGCATATTCCTAGTCACTTTCTGTCAAAATTAGATCAGAGGGCAATTAAATGCATTTTTTTGGGCTATGATTTTAGAAAAAAAAGGGTATAAATGTTTTGATCCTCAAACCAAAAAACTTTATGTGAGTATGGATGTATCCTTGTTGGAAAGTCAACCTTTTTTTACCCAAAATTATCTTCAGGAGGAGAAACTAAATTTAGAGGATAAGGATGATAATTTTTGGGATATACCTGTTGATATACTTGTTCCCCTTCCTAATGTTATAAGTCCCAACTTTACTAGTCCTTCAATGCCAAGTGTAGAAAATTCTAACTCAGGGGGAGAATTACTACAAAATGATCAAATTGATCTAAATCCTGAGTTTAAGTTTTATACTAGAAGACGACTCAATCAAACAAATGGAGACCAGATAGCTGACTCATCACAAATCCAATCTGAAACTCCGAGGGATGATTCTGACACTCCAGGTAATCCATCTTCTATTCTTGTTACTCCAACTATTGAAAATATCTCATCTGTTATTTCTGATCTTGACGTCCCTATAGCCTTAAGAAAAGGAACTCGAACTTGCACAAAATATCCTCTAGCAAATTATATCTCTTATCAAAACCTGTCAAGTAGTCATAAAGTTTTTACGTCTAGGATAACTAACTTGTTCATTCCAAGGAACATACAAGAAGCTCTTAATGATCCAAATTGGAAACTAGCTGTTATGGATGAGATGAATGCTCTAAGACAGAATTGTACATGGGAGATAGTAGATTTGCCAAGAGATAAGAAAATTGTGGGGTGCAAATGGATTTTTACGATCAAGTGTAATGCTGATGGTAGTGTTGAAAGGTATAAAGCTAGATTAGTTGCAAAGGGATTTACTCAAACCTATGGGATTGATTATCAGGAAACTTTTGCTCCTGTTGCTAAAATCAACNTTCTACAAACCCTAGACCGGTTCGATTCGGGTGGTTCATCCGGTTTGGTTTGGTTCGTAGTTCCGGTTTGGTTTTCTACTGGTTCGGTTTTTTCTGGTCTGGTTTTGTCCACCCGGTTCGGTTTGGGTTTTTCTGGTTATCTGTCTATATCCTCTCTAATATCAGATTGTGGTTTGATTTGATTCAGTCAACCTTTATTTGCTATCATGGTTCAAGAAACAGTTGAAATGACTCAAAGTCTAGCAGAATATGAGAGAAACCACGAGCAAGTTTGCACTAATAGTGTTGACTCAAATTTATTTAGTAGAGAGCATCTATCACAACAGTTAGAGACCAATTTGTCATTTGGTAATCTTTGTATTTCCTTGGCGAAAATCGGTAATTACCCTAGAGCACTTTCCTGTTTTGGCTCATCTCCGTGGATTATTGATTTCGGAGCTTCTGACCATATGACTAGCTCTTCTAAAATATTTGAATCTTATTCTCCTACATATTGCAATGAAAAAATTAGGATTGCTGATGGCAGTTTCTCATCCATTGCAGGCAAGGGAACCATCAAATTAACAGAAAATATTACTCTTCAATATTTCCTACATGTCCCTAAATTAGCTTGCAATCTTTTATGAGTTAGTAAACTCTCTAAAGATTCTAATTGTCTTGTTACCTTCTATGCATCGCACTGTGTTTTTTAGGACCAGACCTCGGGGAAGACGTTTGTATGTGCTAGAATGCTGGATGGCCTCTACTACTTTGATGAGCCTTCTGGTAGTACTAAAATAACTCAGTGCTTTAGTAGTGATAGTTCTATCTCTGTTAAAGAACAAATTATGCTATGCATTTTAGGCTAGGACATCCTAGTTTCTTCTATCTCAAATAACTATTTCCAAATTTGTTTAAAAGAGTTAGATTGTTCTCAGTTTCATTGTGAAAATTGCATCTTTGCAGAACATCATCGATCCACATATTTGCCAAAACCTTATAAGTGCTCCAAACCATTCTATTTAATTCATAGTGATGTTTGGGGTCCTTCTAAAGTTTTAACTCATAGTGGTAGACGATGATTTGTAACTTTTATTGATGATCATATTCGCTTGTCTTGGGTTTATTTATTGACAAACAAATCTAATGTGAAGGATATTTTCAAATGTTTTTACAATATGATTGAAACCCAATTTCAAACCAAAATTAGTATCCTGCATTCTGACAATGGAACTGAATTTTTCAATGAACATTTAAGTGAGTTTTTGAAAACTATAGGCATTGTTCATCATTCTACTTGTCGAGATACTCCTCAACAAAATGGTATTGCTGAAAGAAAAAATAGGCATTTATTTGAGGTTGTTCGGGCAATAATGTTTTCCATGAATGTCCTTAAGTTCTTATGGGGGGAAGCAATCCTCACAGCTGCCTATCTAATAAATCGAATGCCTACTAAAGTTTTGAAGTTTAAGACTCTTCTTGATGTTTGGAAAGAAAATTTTCCAACAACTCGTTTGAACTCTGATTTACCTATCAAAGTTTTTGGGTGTAATGTTTATGTGCATATTCCTAGTCATTTTCGGTCAAAATTAGATCAGAGGGCCATTAAATGCATTTTTTTGGGATATGATTTTAGAAAAAAAGGTATAAATGTTTTGATCTTCAAACCAAAAAACTTTATATGTGAGTATGGATGTGTCCTTCTTGGAAAATCAACCTTTTTTATCCAAAATTATCTTCAGGGGAAGAAACTAAATTTAGAGGATAAGGATGATAATTTTTGGGATATACCTGTTGACATACTTGTCCCCCTTCCTAATGTGATAAGTCCCAACTTTACTAGTCCTTCAATTCCAAGTGTAGAAAATTCTAACTCAGGGGGAGAATTACTACAAAATGATCAAATTGATCTAAATCCTGAGTTTAAGTTTTATACTAGAAGAAGACTCAATCAAACGAATGGGGACCAGATAGCTGACTCATCACAGATCCAATCTGAAACTCCGAGGGATGATTCTGACACTCCAGGTAATCCATTTTTTATTCTTGTTACTCCAAATATTGAAAATATCTCACCTGTTATTTCTGATTTTGACGTTCCTATAGCCTTAAGAAAAAGAACTCGAACTTACACGAAATATCCTCTAGCAAACTACATCTCTTATCAAAATCTGTCAAGTAGTCATAAAGCTTTTACATCTAGGATAACTAACTTGTTCATTCCAAGGAACATACAAGAAGCTCTAAATGATCCAAATTGGAAACTAGCTTTAATGGAGGAGATGAATGCTCTAAGACAGAATTGTACATGGAAGATAGTAGATTTGCCAAGAGATAAGAAAACTGTGGGGTGCAAATAGGCTTTTACGATCAAGTGTAATGCTGATGGTAGTGTTGAAAGGTATAAAGCTAGACTAGTTGCAAAGGGATTTACTCAAACCTATGAGATTGATCATCAGGAAACTTTTGCTCCTGTTGCTAAAATCAACTCCATTAGAGTACTTTTATCTCTAGCTGCAAATTTAGACTGGCCCCTTCATCAACTCGATGTAAAAAATGCCTTTTTGAATGGAGATCTCGAAGAAGAAGTATTTATGAGTTCACCACCAGGTTTTGAAGCTAACCTTGGGAAGGACAAAGTATGTCGATTAAAGAAATCTTTATATGGACTCAAACAGTCTCTAAGAGCATGGTTTGAACGATTTGGTAAAGTGGTCATGAGCTATGGATTTCTTTAGAGTCAAGCTGATCATACCATCTTTTATAAACGTTTTGAAAATAATAAAACTGCAATTTTGATTGTTTATGTAGATGACATCGTGCTCATAGGTGATGATGAGGTAGAATTGACCACTTTAAAGAGAAGACTTGCATGTGAATTTCAAATCAAGGACCTAGGAACGTTAAAGTACTTCATAGGAATGAAGTTTGCAAGATCTAAGAAAGGTATCTTTGTTAATCAAAGAAAATATATTCTTGATTTACTTGGAGAAACAGGTTTACTCCGATGCAAGGTAGCTGAAACTCCTATTGAACCTAATTTGAAATTGGAAGCTGCAAAAGAAGAAGAGGTAAAGGATAAAGAACGATATCAAAGCCTTGTGGGAGAACTCATTTACTTGTCTCACACACGTCCAGATATTACTTTTGCGGTGAGCATGGTAATCCAATTTATGCACTCACTAGGATTAGTTCACTTTGAAGCTGTCTATGGAATTTTAAGATATTTGAAGGGAACTCCAGGAAAATGTATATTGTTCAAAAAATACAACCATTTATAGGATGGTTGAAGTTTATACCGATGCTGATTGGGCAGGAAGTATAGTAGATAGAAGATCTACTTCTGGTTATTGTTCGTTTGTTGGAGGTAACTTAGTTACTTGGCGAAGTAATAAACAGAATGTAGTGGCCAGAAGCAGTCCTGAAACAGAATTTAGGGCTCTAGCCCATGGTATTTGTGAAGGGATTTGGATAAAAAAGCTACTTGAAGAACTGAGAGTCTTTCAAAAGGCATCCATACGAGTTTATTGCGACAACAAGGCTGCTATCTCCATAGTCCACAATCCAATTCAACATGATAGGACTAAACATATTGAAATTGACAAACACTTTATAAAAGAAAAAATTGACACGGGCGTGTGATATGTATCCCTTATCTCCCAACAATAGAGCTGCCTACTGATGTATTGACAAAAAGGCTACCAAAAGTACAATTTGACACGATGATTGACAAGCTGGCAATGGAAGATATCTTTCAACTAGCTTGAGGGGGGAGTGTTGGTTTATTTGTGAATATTTGCTGTAAATATTAATGATTATTATTTTACTCCTATTTTCCTTTTATGAATTGAGCCTTTCTCCTATATAAGAAAACTCTGTATCTCTTATTTTTTAATATATTGGAATACAAATATTTTCTATTCCATCGAAATCAAGTATATCCACAACCACTATCTTTGTCAGTGTTTACATTACCTAGTAAACTGAAGGTAAGCGACTAAACTAGTAAGTAAACCAAAAGTAACAATGAGTTAAAAATTACATCCAATGGTAAGTAGGTATTCTTGTCTTAAAGGCGTACATCACATTAGGGTGTGGTGAACCTAATGGGTGTAGTATTTATACTACTTCCACTCATTGTCTGTGATATCAACAACATTCAAGAATGGTATGGAGTCTATAAAATAAAATAATATATCAAATATTATTTGTTCCTTTATTTGTTCTTATTTATTTTCTATGTTCTATTTATTTGTTCTTTTTTTCCACTCTTTTGGGAGTTTGTATCCTTTGAACATTTTATTGTTCCTTTTTGTTCCACTCTCGTCATCAGATAATATACCATCTGCCTCTTGATTTCTTAGCTGCACGTTTGTAGAGTTAATGTAGCCCAATGTAAGAGATGAGTTAGCCTTCAATGCTTCTTTCCTTGTGGCTATAAGATCATTATTTTTCTCAATGGAATAAGACTTTTCAGTATTGGGAGGGAATAACTCCTTAATTTTAGGAGAAATAGATTTTTTTGACGAATCAATTTCCTCCGATTGATTACGTTCTCTGTCATCAATAAAAGCATCTTCCAAATTTAGCCTTAAAGGAGCAAGCCCAATACTGTTTAGAGAATCCATGCCCTTGTTTAACCTTGCAGAAGATTTTCTTCTCGAAAAATGAAAGGGTAAAGTTGTAATAAATTTCCTTGGCGGCAAAGTCACTGTATCTGAATTAGGGCAGAGAGAATTTTCCTTAACGGCTGCTAGAGAATCTGATTTTCCTTCCTCCTTATCGTTTGGTAAAATCCCCGTGATCTCATCCCTATAATCACGCTCGTTAGTTGGCAATTTCCCAATTAAAGGCTCATTAATTGGGGAAATCATGTGAATAGAAGAAGACATTTGCACTTCAATAGTTGTTTCTCTTTCTTCAATGAAAACCCCTTCATCTTCTGAATTTATTATTCCAGCTATCTGATTAATATTTCCCTCAGAAGCAACTCTTCGTATCCCTGCATTTTAATGAGTCTTTAAAATTTGCAATCATAAGTACTTCCTCAGCCAAATCCTCTTATGTGGAACCTATGGTTGGAACGTAATAACCGCATTTTTTACCGCATTTTTTCGGAGATTATTAGATCTAAGGCTTCACTTTGGGAGGACATCAATATAAATGCCTCGTCTAGTCCTCCAAATCAAATCTTTTTTGTAATTACTCTATAGCTACCATTTCTTGTAACTGCACAGCTTTTTTTTAGGCTCTTCCTTTTTGTATATATGTTTCACATACCTCAGGGAAAACCAAAGGAATGAGAACTTTTTTTTAAATGATAATAAAAAGTAATAAAATAATTAAGAAATGAGAAAAACAGAGAGGCAATTACAATATGGTAAAAGTTATATTTCTATTTACAAAATTGCACAACGTTTAAAATTTTACCATAATGCTATAGCATCTATCTTTTATTTTTGTAATTCCTTCTCAAAAAAGAAAAACAATATAATTATATTTTAAAAATCGTAGATTTTGTTGGTTAAAAATAATTATATATAGTGGAGAGTGGTAATTGCGATTTTGACTTTGAAGAGTTGGGAGAAGCTATTTTTGGAAAAAACAAAAAGAAGAATCGAAAGAGGGAGATGGAGAAATTAGGATTTGAAATAATAGGGAAGGAGAAGGTTGAATCAGAGAGATTGAGAAAACCATGGGTGTTGATTTAATTTGTTTCTAGATTATTTGATAAATCTTCCTAACTACCCCTTCTATTCCAGGGGTGTTCGGAGAGAGGATGTTTTTAATCTCAAAATATCTCATGGCTTAACATTTGCATTTGTTTATTTTGGTGATCTAATACATACCATGAACTAAAACTTTAGAATATATCAATTTTATAAATTTTATTATATATTCTAAATTTTGATAAAATATATATATATATAGTTTCGCATGCATAAAGATAGTAATAGTACTCAATTCAACATACCGACTTATTAGTCTACACTAGAAAAGGTTTAACGTATGCATGCTACATACATATAGGGATGCCAAGTGTGTCTAGGTTGAAAATCACATTCAAAAAGTGAGAAATAACTTAATTAATTGTGGCTGAAGTATGGGCCCTACATTTATTCCCTCTCGTAATGGCTATCGGTTTTATATTAACTTTGTTGATGTCTTTTCTAGATATACCTGGCTCTATTTTCTTCATCATAAATCTGATGCTCTTCAGGCTTTATAACTAATCAATGTCCATGTAGAAAAGCTTTGTGGATCATCTATCCTTAGGCTTCACAAGCTGATGGTGGTGGAGAGTTCCAATCATTCATTCCATTTCTTAAAACTCAAGGCATAGATCATCCGCTATCTTGTCCGTATACATCCCAACAAAATGGGATTGTTGAGAGAAAACATAGACACATTGTTGAAACCGGACTTATTCTCTTGTCTCATGCCTCTCTCTCACTTCATTTATATCTCCCGTAATGTCCAATTCAATGAACTTTTCTTACCTTTATCTTTCCCTCTAACCCAAAGTAAGCCACCTCAATCACATACTTCTACCTTTTCTCTCATCCCATCAGTACCTTGTCGTTTTATTCACTCCCATACTCCAACTCCACCTCTAATCCTACTCCCACTCCACAACCTAATCATACAGCTACACAACCCATCATAGCTTCTGCTACCTCAGTTCCCACATCAAAATCACCTCTCCCACAATCTATTCCTAATACACCACCTGCTCCCATATCAGAACCACATGTCTCATCCCCCATTCCTAACCTAATGACTATAGCCTCTATCCCTTCTACTTCTTCTTCTCCAATACAGCAAATGTCTTCAATCTCTCCCTTTACCCAAACCGAGCCAGTGGAAGTGTCTCTATCTCCTGCACTTGCGCCAAATCTACCTTCCTCTACTTCCAATATACACCCTATGGTGACACGTGCGAAGGGTGGTATATTCAAGCCTAAAGTGTACGTCACTCAATTTCTTGAAGAAGAACCACCTTCAGTTAAACTTGCTATGCAGTGTGCACATTGGGTTTAAGCTATGAAAGAGGAGTACAATGTTCTTTTGAAGAATGATAAATAGCAATTAGTTCCTACTCCACATAACAAAAAGGTAATTGGATGTAAATGGATCTTCAAGATAAAGAGGCACTTTGATGGCTCTATCGCTCGGTATAAAGCTCGTTTGGTGGCAAAGGGGTTTCACCAAGAAGCTGACATTGATTACACCGAGCCCTTTAGTCCAGTGGTGAAACCTGTTGCTATCCAGGTTCTGCTTACATTGGCCCTTGCACATGGTTGGCCCTTGAGACAAGTGGATATTAACAAT
Source organism: Momordica charantia (assembly GCF_001995035.1). Next base: position 20,017 of record NW_019104659.1, read on the forward strand.
GCCTTTCTTCTTGGTCATCTGAATGAGGAAGTGTTTATGACTCAGCCACCAGGTATGGAAGTTCAAAGTTCTGGGGTCCATTAGTGTGTCGTCTAAAGAAAGCCTTGTATGGTTTTGTAGAGATTAAGGTTGGAGAGAATCCAATGTTATGTATTCTCAGCACTCGAATGCGACACCACGTTTTGTTTCTTACTTTTCCAAGAAACTAAATTACCTCCGACAAATACACAATATCCTAAGGTTGATCTTCTATCTTCCTTAGAACCTGCCCAATCAGCATCTAAAAAACATTCAATATTAAGATGACCATGATTTTTATATAACAAACCACGTCCAGGAGCATCTTTCAAATAACATAGAATATGTTCCAATGCGATCCAATGGTCAGTCGTAAGAGAACTCATAAACTGACTGGATAAGCTATGTCTGGCCTTGTAACCATAAGATAATTCAACTTCCCTACTAATCTCCTATACTTTTCTAGATCTTTCAACAACTCCCCTTCCTTTGTAAGTTGTAAATTAGGTATCATTGGGGTACTACGCGGCTTAGCAGCTAACTTTCCTATTTCAGATTTGGTTTGGTCTGTTTCAGTGCAGTTTTTGATTGTGTCCATATTGTTGAAGTTATGATCGAGAAGAAATTAATGGTAACGATTTCTGCGGAAGAGTTTGCTAAATTCCAACAGTATCAAGAGTCATTGATAGCATCATCCTCTAATCCAATTACTGTCATTGTGGATTCAAGTAATACCAATAAATGTCTTATTTCCTCTGCGTCAAAATGGGTCATTGGCCTGATACCATGTAGAGACTAAGGTTGGAGAGAATCCAATGTTATGTATTCTCATTATTAAAGTCTATATATATAGACAAATATATAAGGTTGACCTAATCCTGTAAGGAGAAGGTAAAGGACAAATTAATATTAAAACAAGCTCCCCAAGCATGGTTTGATCGGCTCAGTGACTTCCTACAGTCTCTTGGTTTGTTAACTCTAGGGCCGACTCTTCTCTTCTGTTTAGACATCAGAATGGTGAACATTGCTACATTTTAGTTTATGTTGATGACATAGTCATCATTGATAGCTCGCTGACCATGATTGATTCCTTGGTAACAAATTTGCATCATAAATTTTCTTTAAAAGATCTTGGCCAACTCAGTTACTTTTTAGGTGTAGAAGTCTCGTATCCATCTTATAGAGGTCTGTTTTTATCTCACACTATGTGTCTGATATTCTTATCAAGACAAAGATGAATGAAGCAAAAGCTATTGTCACTCCTATGCTATCTGGATCGGTTCCATCAGCTTTTCAGGGTGATCTGTTTGAAGATGTTCACTTATATAGGAGTATTGTGGGTGCTCTTCAGTATGCCACCATTACACATCCTGAAATTGCTTACAGTGTAAACAAAGTGTGTCAATTCATGCATGCTCCCACTTTGTTTCACTGGCAAGCTGTAAAGCGAATTCTTCGGTATTTGAAAGGGACTCTTAAATATGGCATTTTACTAAAGAAACCTCACGATCTTGTTCTTCAAGGTTTTGTAGATGCAGATTAGGCCTCTGATCTTGATGATAGAAAATCCACCTCAGGTCTTTGTGTGTATTTTGGGGGAAATCTTGTCTCTTGGTCATCCAAGAAACAAGCCACTATTTCACGATCCAATATTGAAGCTGAATATCGGAGTCTTGGTCATCCAAGAAACAAGCCACAGGACCTTTATGTTCTCTTCTTCCCAGATTTTTTGCACTTTCATTGAAGGAGAATCTTACGGTCTTTGAAGCTTGGAACTCTGGGCATTGGAATTTCTTTCCTAGAAGAGCTCTATTGGAAAGGGAGCAAACCCACTGGATCTCAACGTCATCCTCTTTCTCGCCTCCAACGACAATACACGGTTTTGATTTGGCCAAGTGGATGCTTACAAAAGATGGAATGTTTACTGTAAAATCAATGAGGCAACACTTCCAGTCCCACCAGCAGCTCCCACATAACAGATTCTTTCCGAAGCTTTGGTGCATCTTTGCTCCAAAAAAGTGCAAATTCTTCCTCTGGTCTATCATTCACCGAGCATTAAATACGCATGAAAGATTGCAGAAACGCCTTCCAAAAATAAGCATCAGCCCAGACCGGTGCTATCTTTGTGAATCGGCGTCAGAGACTTTGGATCATATTTTTCTCCACTGTAAGTACACAGAAAGTATTTGGTATCGTCTTTTCAATACTTTCGAGATTTCCTCCGCTCTCCCCAGCCATATTTGATAATTTCATTGTTGAGGTTCTATCTGCTTCGCTCACTAAACAAAAACATATTCTCTGGAGCAACGTCGTGAGCTCGATTCTTTGGCATATCTGGTTGGAGAGAAATCATCGTACTTTCTCAGGCATATCGAAGTCTCCGGCCAACCTTTGGGAAGATATAACTATTTCAGCTTCTCTTTGGTCCTCTAAATCCCTTTTTTTTGTAATTATGATGCAACCACCATATCTCTAAATTGGAGTGCTTTCATTTAGCCCTCCTTTTTTTTGTGTATGTTTCTCACATACGTCAATAAAGTAGTTTTTCCAAAAAAAAAAAGAATATCGGAGTCTTGCACACATTTCAGCAGAATTAGTGTGGCTGCAGTCTCTCTTTTCAGACTTGCAGATTTCATTGCCCCATCCCCCTATTGTATGGTGTGATAACCTTGGAGCAGTTCACTTAAGTGCTAATCCGATTCAACACTCTCGCACTAAGCATGTTGAACTAGATATATACTTTGTTCGCGATCTGGCGTTGCAAAAGAAGATTTTTGTTTGTCATCTTCCTGCTACAGCACAAATTGCTGATGTGTTCACAAAACCTCTCTCTGCATCTCGTTTTCTAGCTATTCGGTCTGTAGAGACTAAGGTTGGAGAGAGTCCAATGTAATATATTCTCATTATTAAAGTCTATATATATAGACAAATATACAAGGTTGACCTAATCCTATAAGGAGAAGGTAAATGATAAATTAATATTAATACAAGAATATAAAATATACCAATATATACTCTAATACTCCCCCTCCAGTTGGTGCATATATATTAATCATGCCCAACTTGTTAGACAAATAATCTATTCGTGCTCCATTCAACTTGTGTTCTGTGATTTTTGATATCATTGAGATCACCTCAGAAGTTACGATTGATTTCTTCTCAACCATAACAAACAAACGAACTTATTTGAACAAAATGACAAAACTAGACCAAACCACCTGAACCAAACAAAACAGATGAATCAAATTGCTGGAACCAAACCGGATTAGGTGTTTTCTGAACCCAGAAACCCTAAGTGCTACCCCATGACAACCAGAAGGGCGAAGGCGACGGGTGGCGACTGGCGATGACGAAAGCACAGATGATTGGCGGCGGACGAAACCCACGAACAGCAATCAGAAAACAGCAGCATTGGCGAATCAGCAAACGGCGGCAGTGGTCGGTG
>NW_019104659.1:23584-53372 GCF_001995035.1 Momordica charantia
AGCGTCGGTAGTAGTGAGTTGAGTTGGATAGCAATGAACAAAACCTTAAGGGACAAAACCCTAATGGGCACAAAACCGTAACCTAATGGGGGCACAAAACCCTAACCTAATGGAGGCACAAAACCCTAGTGGGCATCAAAACCCTAGTGGGCAACAAAACCGTAATGGGCAAGAAACATAGAAACCTAAAGCTCTGATACCATGTAGAGACGTAATATATTCTCATTATTAAAGTCTATATATATAGACAAATATACAAGGTTGACCTAATCCTATAAAGAGAAGTAAAGGACAAATTAATATTAATACAAGAATATAAAATATACTAATATATACTCTAACACGGTCCAAGTTCAATGTAATTGCTTCATCTACCATTGGCTTGAGGGGGGTGTTAAGAGAGCACATTAGAAAAGTGTATAGGTGGTTATATTCTGGTTGTATTAGTTATATTGAAAGTACGGTGGTTGAACTAAATGTAACTTATTCATGTATTGAATAGCTATTATAAATAGCTATCTTTGATCACTAAATGATAGGGGGAGAATCATTCTGTTTTGTGATCATAATACTCTCTGTGATGCAAAATTTAATACAATGTTGAGATATTTTCTTAAATTCGATAGTTTATTTTTTATTTTTTTAATACAATAAATTAGGGATATGGCGAACGAAGTACATGAAATTGGCTGCATTTCTAGTTTTTATATATATATATATATATATAAAGGTTGTGCCAACTAACCTATATTTATACATAAATCCATATAAATATATATTTTAGTATGCCTTTATTTATATTTTATTTTCATGTATGTCTACTATTTGCAAATTTTACCATAAAAGGGCTTAATACTTTTTTTATTTTCCCAACTAATACATAGAGGATTAAATAATCCTCCATGATCTATATGCAACTTGATTTTTTGTTTTTTAGTCCACATGTGGGGTGGGGTGAGGGATCGAAAACCTTTCGATTGGAGATACCTATCATATTTAAAATTTAAAATTATATAATTATTAATTATAACTATGCATATTTGAAACTATCACAATTAAATGTAATTGTAATTCATTATAATAATTATTTATATCATTTTAAAGTTAAAAATTGAAATTATTTTCCATATAAAGTCAAAATCATCTACATTCTTTCCACTCGAGGAAAGAATAATTTAATGGGATCAGATTGTCTCAATCTTCAGAATAAATGAGAGAAAGAATTTGGAGTAAATTCAGGGAGAAGGGCCGGTTAGGAAAATTAAAATCGGGAGAAGATTTCAAACCTTGGATTAAAAAAATAATTTAAAAAAAAAAACCCTCCCAACACCCCTGGTTTTCTCAATCTCTCTCATTCAACCTTCTCCTTACCTATTCTTTGAAACCCTAATTTCTCCATCTCTCCCTCTCTCATTTCTTGTCCTTGTTTTTGCTAAAAAATAGCTTCTCCCAACACTTCAAAGTCAAAATCTCAACTACCATTCTCCACTGTTATATTGAATACATATCAGAATCACATGTTTGAATACATATCAGAATCAAACATGGATTTGCTTCAAGCAATTTTGATCATAATAATAGAATGGAAGAAAATATATACACGTTGCAGATACGAATTCATCTAAGCTATTATTTGACATATTCCCATGATCAATAAGTCGTGGAGATTCTACATGTTATTATAGTCAGAAAATACAAAGGAAAAAAAAAAAAAAGATAAAAGAAATAGGTATCTGTAACTTGTAAGAGAAAAAATGTTGCTGCCGAATTCTGAACCTTCGATTGAAAGTTTTGAGGAAGAGGAGGACAAAAGAAAGAGAAATAGAAAGGAAACAAAAGAAATTTTATGAAAAAAAAGAAACAGACAGGCAAATACGGTAATAGTATAATTTAAATTTGTATTTACAAATACAGCAACGTTTGAAATTTTCACCATAGTATGGTTATGAATTGGTTATAGAGGGATCTGTTTGTTTTGTTATTTTTATCTTTTTTTTTAGAATTAATTTATAGAATATTCTTAATTTGTTATCTTTTAATTATTTTCAAGTACAATCTTTGTTAGAGGAATATTTTTGAAAAGGAGTACGAACATATATATATATATACTTATTATGCTATGTTAAATTGCGAGGATTTAAAAAAATATATTTTATGTCAAATTTAACCTTACAATATTTAAACTAATTACATTACTTACCCTTTAAATACACTTTGAAGTTCGAATTAGAATATTTTTAATTTAGTTTAATTTTTGACGTCTGAAAACTTGAACATTCAATTACATTTAATTCTTGACGTTTGAATTTTATTCAATATTTATAAAATTTAAATAAAATTATAAAAGTTGTATTCTATTGAATTATTTTAACAAATAAAAGAAAAAAAATAATAACCTATTTGCAACTTTGTGTGCAACGTTTCAAGTTTGCTCATGCAGTTACAAATTTATGTAATTACATAAAATATAATGTAGATAAAATTATGGAGTTTATTCAAATAAATAAATTGTTATAAAATTACTTATTATTGTCATTAGTATTGGAGTGAAAGCAATAACTATTAAAATTCCATAGGAAATATATAAATATAACATATTAGAATCAAATTTTCCAAATCAAAATTTTTGGTGAAAGAAGTTGCACTAGAAGATTGAAGAGGAGAGAATGACTAATTCCAAACAAGACGACAAATATGATGGTAATAAAAAAAGATGATGAACATCAGTGCGACAGCGGCATCAATGAGCATAAGTGGCAGCAATAACAAGTAACAATGTGGTGTGAACAACGAGTAATAGAATGATAGCAACAATGATAATAATTGAAGAGACTAAAAATTGAGGGGGAGAGATGACATTTGGTTATGTAGTCGGATAGATAAAAGAAAGATATTAAATATTAGATTTGAGAGAAAATAGGGCTCATTAAGATTTTGTAAACCTTGCTTTAATTACAAAATAGTGAAATTGATGAATGAGTACTCTATATTAAGGAAGTTAGTGAAAACAGATTAAACATAGAGAAAAAAAAGAGCAAAGATCATGTCAACAAAAAGAGATGATGATAATAATGTGGTGTTGTTGACGACGAGCGATGATAATAATGCCAACAATTGAAAAAGACTAAAATTTTAAGTGTAGAGATGCATTTGGTAATGTAGTTACGTACAGAAAAGAAAGATGAGATTTGAGAGAAAAATAGGGTTATTGGGGTTTTGTAAACATTGCTTAAGTTACAAAATTGCCATTGAATTTTATATTTTAATAAAAATATTGAGATGTGATTGTATTTTAAAAAAACAATAATAATGAATAAATGAACCTAGAAAATTATTAAATTGTCAAATATATACTTACTTTTGATAGAATTAAAGAAATAATTATAATGAAATTGTCATACAATATATTAATATTGGAATTTCCATGTTTAAAAAAAATCGGAATTTCCATAGATGATGCAAAGTGGTAAATTTTTATTATATTATTTGCAATTGACATCATTTTAAAAGAAAATTTTTCATTTGATAATTCATCTTTTTGCTTCATAATTGTCGTTACTCGTTTCCATATTTACATTTAAAAGTAGTAATTAAATAAACACGAAATTAAAAAAAAATATATACACAATTATACTAAATTCATATTATATATGAGATAAAAAATTATTTTATTATTTGTACTAATGAATCTAAAAGGAAAAGGTCAAGTAAAACAATATATTATAATTAAATAAAAAATTATTATACCAAAGCATTTTAAAATAAAGTTATTTCAATTGGTAAAACATATGGGGTGAAGATTAGAACTTAGAAGTCGGGGTGGAGATTAGAACTTAGAAGTTGGAGATAGGTGCATAGCTACCCAAATACAACCTATTTTATTAAACTAACTAATAGGTCATTTATATGGATTATTTATTTATTTTTTATTTTTTAGTAGGAAATCGTTTATATGAATCAAAGTTTAAAATTATAATTAAGACATGAACTTCTCCATGAGTAGATAGCTAAAATCTCACAATTATAATTATCATGCTATATTCAAAATAAATTTATAATTTAAAAATAACAATTAAGTTAGTAACATCAAAATCATATTCACAAGCTTAATCTGAGCAACAATTGGTTGAGAGATATATTATTGAGGTTCAAATCCATACCCCACGTGTTGTTTAACTGGAAAAAAAAATGACATTCATGGAGATTATAACATGTGAAAAAAATGTTATAATATATGTTATAATCTCAATGTTTGAGTGTTTTTTCAACTTAGTTATATTATTTTAAAATTTTCAATTTAGTTCTTTTATATTATAAGATTTTTCAAGGAGTACAAGTTAAGATTGACTAAGTATAAACTTATACGACACAATACTTAATAAATTGGCAGAAATTTAGAGGATAAAAACATTATAATACTTAGTGATTTGATGAAAAGTTATATAAGAAAAACATTATCTAATGATAAGAAAATTTTAAATTTATACTATGTTGGATACGAATCCTGGCTTGCCACGTGTTATGATCCAAAAGGTGAGTTAGATGAACACGCAGACGAAACATAGAAATTGACTCCAAAGTACTTAGGTCGGCAGATAGGGTAGGACCTATAGTGCCAAGCTGAGGTGGGGCGAAGTCCGTAACAATGTCTCTTCCGTACCCGACAACACGCCGCGATTTTAGCATGTGTCAGAATTCTTGTCGGGCCAAGTTTCTATAAATAGAAACTTTTGCCTTAAATGCAAGGTACGCAATCCCAGATAGACTCGGCAAGTTAGCTCGGACTAGAACTAACTAGCCCGTCGGAGTGCTAACTTTGTCTTGCAGGTCTCCAGAGTGTTTTGGGAAGGTGTTGGACCGTTGGTCATAGTTCATCCTGAACGTTCCGATCTACGTTACATCCGAGCTCAGCAATTTCGGGCTCAAACATACTAATTTCTTAAAATTTTGGAGGAGGAATTAGAGACTTCACCTCTTAAATTATAAGTTTTTTCTCCTCCAAATTTTCATCAATTTCATGTAAATTTATCATTAGCCACAAATTTAACGTACAAGAAATTATATTAAAAAATGTAAAATGTAGGAAAGTAAATTGAAATTTTTTAATAAGTGAAGACTTAATTAAAAAAAATACATAAAGAACTAAAACATATGCTTTCTCCTAAAGTATTCAGCCAACTAAATAAAATTGTATTATGTTTTGCTTTTTTTTTTAAAAAAATAAAACTACGTTATAAGAATATATAAATTTTATCATATTTAATTTTTAAAAATAATTAAATTGAATAAAATTTCACCCAATTTAACATTTTAAAAGTTAAAAAAAACACGTGTGTGCACACCTTAAAATACTAGAGTGTATATATATGTGTGTGGTTTGAAAGAAATGTGATGTAATTGACACTTATACACCTATAGTGTATTACCAGCTGCACACGGGGATTTCTTTTATATTGTTTATTATTAAATTTATTTAAAAAAAATATCCACCACAAGAATAATATTTGGAAAATAGAGGTGGCAGTCATATATAGGTCGTTTTTCTTGAAAAGATGTTTGTTTCTTTTTTTTTTTTAATTGGTTTTCAAAATCTCTTTACCCTATTTGTGGCATTTCCAAGATTTTCTTAATATTTAGTAAATTAAATTTAACTAAAAAATCTAACAAAACCTTAAAACAAACAAAAAAAAAACAATCTATTTTAAAAATAAAGTTTAAATTAAATTCAACTATAAAAAATATAACAAAATCTAAAAAAAAAACGTATTATAAAAGAATCTATTTAAAAAAACAAATTTTAAATTAAGTTTAACTATAAAAGATCTAACAAAGACTAATTATAAAAAAAAATAATTTTTAAATTAAATTTAACTAACAAAATCTTAAAACAGACAAATAAAAGAAAATCAATTTGACTAATTGTTATTTAACATATAAATTTTAAACTAAATCTAATTATTCACACGAGATTTTTCGGAGAAATTATATTTCGTGGAGTTGAACTTTGATTTGCATATTTCGTAGAGTTGAACTTTGATCTGTTTGTTGTTGAATTTAGATTGAAGTTATATGTTCTTCGAAAGTCTTCAAGTCTTTAAGTTTTCAAAGTCTTCAAGTTGGTCTTCGAATCTTCAAGTCGAGAATTTTCAATTTGGTGTGAATTCTTTCAATTCTGAAAATCTGAACCCTGAAAGTGAATGAGGTCCCCTCTATTTATAGAGGTTTTCATAGGCTTGGTGGGTCATTGGACTTGGATAATTTTTGGGACAAGTCCAATTCTTTAAATGTATTTAAATTTAAATATTAATCCACCTGGTCTCATGGTAAATTAGGTTTTGGGCCAAGTTTGTGAACCAAATTGATTCCAAGCCCAGTTCTCATATGATCCAATTACATATTTTAATTGTCAATTTATCTTTAATTTTAATCTAGGGTTAATATATAACTAATCCCTAAATAAAATAGATAATGACGTGGTCTTTTATGATGGCCCAAACATTCATGGTTCTACACATGCCCATTTTCGAAATTTGTGCCAAACATATTTGTGGCTAAATTTTGAAAATATTGTGCAATCAAAAAGATTAATTTAAGTCATAATTTTGAAAGAAATTTAATCGTGGACCAAGATATCGTTGTAGGTCCAATTGACAATAAATTTGCACAATTTAAAATGAGACATCTTAAATTTAAAATATGGGATTTATCCAACGTAATTTAAAAGTTGGAATATAATTCAAATTTGAGATGAATTTGAAATTTTGGAATTTATCCAACTTTAAATTGAATGTTGGATTATGGTTCAAATTTGAATTTTGGATCAAATTTGAAACTATGAAATTTATCGGACGTAATTTAAAAGTCGGAATATAATTCAAATTCAAATTTGAGATAAATTTGAAAGGGATTTAAATTTGATATCGAATCAAATTTAGAATTTGAATTTGAATGAAGAATCGTACTTGGGAGCTGATTTGAGTTAAAATCCCACTGAATTTCAATTTCGAGTTTGAATAGGAATCCTATCTGAGTTGAGATTTGATTTGGGTCAAATTTAAATTAAGAATCCAATCAAATTTTCAACCCGAATTTGAATAAGGAATCCTATTCGAATTGAGATTTGGATTATTCTTCTGATTTGAATCCCAAATTCTTGCCTATAAATTGAGGCTTCAGGTGCATTGGTAGAAGCACAGAAGTCCACTGAAAATGTTGGCTTCAAAGTTTTTTTTTTTTTTTTTTAATTCTTGGCTTTTGGTATTCACACTATTCTTTTCTTTATGTAGCTTTGAATTATCATCGAGCTTACCGTTCACCCATCTAATTTGCATGGACAAAGAGTAAAAAATTTCTCCTTACTATTTCTGTTTTTTTTTAAACACTTGCCAAAAGAATTTTTTTTTCTTTTTTCTTAACCTTTCCCCACCGCAGGAGGACTTTCAATATATATATATATATATAAAAGTTAACCTCTATCATGGGAGGAGGATTTTCAAAAACTTTTTTTTTAGTTTTCAATTATTTATTTATTTTTAATCAAACTTTTTTTTTAATTGAATTTTTTTTTAATCAAACTTCCTTTTCAATTGAAAGTCTCTCTCCATATTTTTTTTTATTTTTTTTTCTTGTAAAACTTGAACATGTCCATATTATTTGATTGCAAATATGATGCCCCCATTTGATGAAGTTGCTCTATATAAGGACCAACACTTAGATTTTGTGATAGAGCCTATTGACCAATTCAAAAATTAGTTATATAAGGACCAACACTTAGATTTTGTGATAGAGCCTATTGATCAATTCAAAATTTAGTAGTTGAGTCTTGCAATAATTCTTTACAATGGTGTCACTCCTGCTTTGGCCGATCACTTATTTATTTGTGATCTTGGTATCTAGCGGCGGTGGTCACCTTCATTTACCTTTCGGTGATGTCATTGCTGGGTAGGTTAATGCCTTTTCAATCGGTTAAGGTGTTCCTATACCAGCAGTGGTCACGCCCCTATACTAGCAATGCTCACGTCCATTTGCCTTAACGTGACATCTTTGCTGAATAGGTTAACATATTTTCGATCGGTTAAGGTGTTCCTATACCAGCAGTAGTCATGCCCTTATACTAGCAATGCTCATGTCTATTTGCCTTAGCGTGACATCTTTGCTGAGTAGATTAACAGCTTTTCGATCGGTTAAGGTGTTCCTATACCAGCAGTAGTCACACCCCTATACTAGCAATGCTCACGTCCATCTGCCTTACAGTGACATATTTGCTGAGTAGGTTAACACATTTTCGAACGGTTAAGGTGTTCCTATACCAGCAATAGTCACACCCCTATACTAGCAATGCTCACGTCCATCTGCCTTACAGTGACATATTTGCTGGGTAGGTTAACACCTTTTCGATCGGTTAAGGTGTTCCTAGATTAGAGTGTCCACATCTTTACCTTGCAAAGACATTTTTGCTGTATAGGTTTAACACATTTTCGATCGATTAAAGTGTTCGTATACAAGCAGTGTCCACATCCATCTGCCTTGCAGCGACATTTTTGTTGAATAGATTAACACCTTTTCGATCGGTTAAGGTGTTCTATACCAACAATGGTCACTTTTATCTGTCTTTCTTATGGCCACCTTCCAACATCTTCGTCAACCATCAAATGGCTGCAACTTCTTCGCCATCTATCAAACTTGCAATATATTCGCCAATGATCAAACAGCTGCAAATTCTTTGCAAATGATCAAGTGACTGTAACTTCATCACCAACGATCAAGCGGCTGCAAAATCTTTGCAAACGATCAAATGACTGCACCTTCTTCGTTAATGATCAATTGGCTGCAATTTTTCTTAACCAACGATTAAGCGGCTGCAATATCTTCGCCAACTATCAAGTTTGCAATATATTCGCCAATGATCAAGAAGCTGCAAATTCTTCACGAACGATCAAGTGACTGCAACTTCTTCGCCAACGATCATCATGTGCATATCTAATTTGGAGGATGACACCTATCATGAGGAACAAAACCCAATTTGATGATTTATGCCCCCAACGATCATCCTCCACTTTGCTGCAAAGCTAGCCTTTAATAGGGTTGAACGTTGTATCGTTACTCTTGGTAAGGTTGTACATGCGTCTTGCAGTGTCATTGTGGTCTTGCTTTTTTTTTAACTTGGACTGAACTTAAAGTTTTCTTTAAGCTGCCTACGTACCTTTCAATAAAAAGGGATCAAATCATAACGTAGTTCAAGTACAAGATATATTTTTTTTAAACTTTTTTTTAGGCCGTTCACCTTTTTAACTCATGTGCGCCAGCAGTATCATGTAGTTTAGACTCTTACGATAAGGAGTGTTATATTTCAAATGCTCCAATTTTCATCGCAACTTCCATATCCTCCATTTTTAGGATTGGTTGAGATGAAGAGCCTTTGTTTTACTTTTAAGGAACCTTCTGTATTTATGATAAGGAAGAATTTTCTCTTCATACGTGAAGGAACAATGCTGTGAATTTTCTTGTCATCATTTACTTCATCAGATGATTTTGCTTCCACGGTCTTCATCATTCTTTCGTATTGATTGCTTAACACTTCGAGACGATCAAAAACAGATTTCGAAGATTGATTTTTCTTTGACGTGGAGATGCTTAGCCATTGAAAGACTGAAGATCGAGTGGGGATGGATGTAACACATTGACTTTCTTCTTTTGCAGTTGCCATACTCATCCTTTGAAAGACTGAACGTCGAGTAGTTGAAAGCTTGATGCGATTGAAGACAGAAGTGCTTTACTAAGTTACTTTGGAGTCATCAACTTCTTCCACATTTACGTAATACGAACTTGCAAGATTTTCTTTTTCTTTTTTGACATGGAAAATTTTTATCGGGAAAAACTCTTTTAAGGTCACCGATATATGAGGTCGAAAGGAGTCTTTATTTTCTTTCCCTTCTGATTTAGGATTCCTTGAATTCTTCCTTCCATGGTGTTCATGCTTTTTGCTGAGCATAGGTGACTTGTTTTGAGCAAAACTTTGTTTTTTGTTCTCCAGGCGAATCATAATAGTCCAGTCTTCCTTTCCATGATTGACGAATTTGACAACATCTTTAATGGTATTTCTTGAAGTCTTCCATTGAGAGCGAACAAATATATGCTTCAACGTTCCAAATTGGATCAAGTCTAACCCCTTATTGTGGAATAGACTTTGAGGTGTTTGGCTGCTTATATTTGTTGTTACTGCAACGTGATTTGATTTAACTATTTCATTGAAATCCAACTCAATCTTTCCTTCTCTAGCTAAATTTAGGATACGCTCTTTTAGGACAAAACACTTTTCCACTGGATGATTGATAACTCGTTGGTACTTGCAATATTTGGGATCATCAACTTTACCCATTTCTTCTGGTCGTATGCACTCTGGAAGTACAATCAATCGTGACTCCAGTAATTGTTCCAACATATAAGGGATGTCGGAATCAAGAAAAAGATAGACTTTTTCTTGACTGTATTTCAAGCTTAGCTATCTTTTCTCATTTCCTTGTTGCTTCCCAATTCTCTTTCCTTTTATTCTTGAAGAAAATTTGGGAGAGATTGTGTTTACACCAAAAGATTCACCTAAAGCTTTCTCAATAATTTTGCTTTCTTTCTCTAAGTTCGACACTAAGAAATTCTTACTTCCTTAACTAGCAATGCTTAGCTCCCTATCATGAGCACGAGTTGCCAGCTCTTCAAAGATGCGAGGTTTTACACCTTGAAGGATGTAAAGAAGTTCCCAATGCATACCTTGAGTGCACAATTCGACAGCAGATAGTTCAGTAAGTCTATCCTTGCAATCAAGACTTAAAGATCTCCATCGGTTTATATTGATGTGAACCAAAGAAGCACCATTGTCATGCCTCAAGGACCCATAACGAGATCAAGATCCAAGAAGCTACAACAAGCTTTACTTTCTCATGTTCAATACTTGGTGAGCTCAGCTAGGGAAGATCAAGAGAGAGATGGAACTTTGCAAGTCAATATCTTCCAAGTAGAGCTTAAGGGAGGCGTTGCATTAAATGAACTCTAAGTTCATTTAAAGGAGCTGAAGTTGAAGTGAAGTTTAACTCAAGTTGCATTCAATAAAGCCAAGTTCAATTCAAGGAACTCAAGTTGCATTAAATGAACTTAAGTTGCATTAAATGAACTTAAGTGCATCTCAAGCTTCATTTATTGTAAGTCATCCATCAATTAATGGAACTACACTTCAAACTACTTCAAGTGAAGCTTCATTTATAATTGGGAGGTTACAAAGACTTTGAAGGATGACCAAGACTTCAATTCTCGAATTTAAACCTCTTTTTATTATATTTTCAGTTTTAAACATTTCATTTATGTGTTTTAAGTTACATTTTAGCTAGTGGATGTTATAGCCATCATGTAATTGTGATAGTGAGGAGTATAGTGAAGAGAACCCTACACATATGTCCTTAGTCACTAGGAAAGCTTTAAGCACCCAAGTTAAGGAGGATAGCTTAGACCAAAGAGAGAATTTATTTCACACTAGGTGCCTTGTTCAATCTGTACCTTGTAGTATGGTGATCGACAGCGGTAGTTGCACCAATGTTGTGAGTTCAATTCTGGTCAAGAGACTTAATTTAGAGACTAAACCACATCCTAGACCGTATAAGCTTCAATGGTTGAGTGATTGTGGGGAGGTAAGGGTGAATAAGCAAGTTCTTGTTTCTTTTACCATTGGAAAATATGCTGATGATGTTTTGTGTGATGTTGTCTCAATGCATGCCGGAGATATTTTGTTAGGGTGACCATGGCAATTTGATCGTCGGGTAATGTATGATGGATATACTAATCGTTATCACTTTACTCATAATGGTAGGAAAACTACTCTTGTACCTTTGTCTCCAAAAGATGTATATGTTGACCAATGTAAACTTGAAACGAAAAGGCAAGAGGTCGATGTAAAAGCAAAAAAAATGAAAGAAAAAGAATTGAGAGAAAAAAAGAGTTTGAGTGAAAAGCAAGAGAGTAGCAATCGACCTAGTGAGAAAAATGAGAGAAAAGCCAAATGTGTGAGCTTGTGTGCTAGAATGGGTGAGGTTAGGAATGCTTTGATTGCAAAACGAAATATCCTTGTACTTCTGTACAAAGGATCTTGTTTCCTTACTAACGAGCTTAACCCTTCTTTGCCTAGTATTTTTGTTGCCCTTTTGCAGGAATTTGAGGAATTATTTCCCAAGGAGATGCCAAGTGGATTGCCACCACTTAGGGGGATCGAGCACAAGGATTGACTTCATTCCGGGAGCAACCATTCCAAACCGTCCGGCGTATAGGACTAATCCTAGCGAGATCGAAGAGATACAAAGGCAAGTGAATGACCTCCTTGCCAAAGGGTATGTACGCGAGAGTTTGAGTCCATGTTCTGTTCCGGTTATTCTTGTACCTAAGAAATATAGGTCATGGCGTATGTGTGTTGATTGTAGGGCTATAAACAAGATAACTATTAAGTATAGGCATCAAATTCCTAGATTAGATGATATGCTTGATGAGTTGCATGGATGTAGTCTCTTTACTAAGATTGATTTGAAATCGGGTTATCATCAAATTCGCATGCATATTGGGGATGAATGGAAAACTGCTTTCAAAACTAAGTATGGTCTTTATGAATGGTTAGTTATGCCTTTTGGATTGACTAATGCACCTAGTACATTCATGAGGTTAATGAATCATGTCTTG
This sequence comes from Momordica charantia, assembly GCF_001995035.1. Next base: position 36,296 of record NW_019104659.1, read on the forward strand.
CGTGAATACTTAGGGAAGTTTGTGGTTGTATATTTTGATGATATTCTTGTTTACTCTAAGTCATTAAATGAGCATGTTGAGCATGTACGTTCTGTTTTGAATACTTTAAAAAAAGAGTGTTTGTATGCAAACTTAAAGAAATGTAGCTTTTGTATGGAAAAAGTTAACTTTCTTGGTTTTGTAGTTTCATCCAAAGGTGTTGAGGTTGATGAGGACAAGGTAAAAGCTATAAGGGATTGGCCTACACCTAAAAGTGTAAGTGAGGTAAGAAGTTTTCATGGACTTGCGGGCTTCCATCGTAGGTTCATAAAAGACTTTAGTACAATTGCTTCACCTTTGAATGAACTTGTTAAGAAACATGTTACTTTTGTGTGGGGGGAGGACCAAGAACGTGCTTTTACTACTTTGAAAGAAAAATTGAGTTCCGCTCCACTACTTGCATTGCCTAATTTTGACTTAACTTTTGAAATTGAATGTGATGCTAGTGGGGTAGGTATAGGTGCTGTTTTAATGCAAAATCAAAGACCTTTAATGTTCTTTAGTGAGAAGTTGAATGGTGCTTCTTTGAAGTATCCCACTTATGACAAAGAACTTTATGCTTTGGTTCGTGCATTACAAACATGGCAACATTATCTTTGGCCTAAAGAGTTTGTTATCCATACTGATCATGAAAGTTTAAAACACTTGAGAGGTCAAGATAAGCTCAATCGTCGCCATGCTAAGTGGGTGGAGTTCATTGAGACATTTCCTTATGTCATTAAGTATAAACAAGGTAAAGAGAATGTAGTTGCTGATGCTTTGTCTCGAAGGTATGCTCTTTTTAACACTTTGAATGCTAAACTACTTGGATTTGAGCATATTAAAACCTTGTACCATGATGATCCTTCTTTTGGTTCTATTTTTGATTTTCTTGAAAATGGTACTGTTTTGGATGGGTACAACTTGTTTGATGGATTTCTTTTTAGGAAAGGTAAGTTGTGCATTCAAAATTGCTCTATTCGTGAATTGCTTGTTAAAGAAGCTCATGGAGAAGGATTAATGGGGCATTTTGGAGTAGCAAAAACATGTGACATGCTTTCTGAACATTTTTATTGGCCTAGGATGAGACATGACGTTCATAAAGTTTGTGAGCATTGCATTTCATGTAGGCAAGCTAAATCTAGACTTAAACCGCATGGCTTATATTCTCCTTTGTCCGTTCCAATTGCTCCTTAGTTGGATATATCAATGGACTTTGTCTTAGGTTTACCAAGGACTAGGAAAGGTAGAGATAGTATATTTGTGGTTGTTGATAGATTTACTAAAATGGCTCATTTTATTCCATGTCACAAAACTGATGATGCTAAATACATTGCGGATTTGTTCTTTAGAGTGATTATTCGATTGCATGGCATTCCTTACAGCATTGTTAGTGATCGGGATGTAAAATTCTTGAGTCATTTTTGGCGTGTCTTATGGGGAAAGTTAGGTACTAAGCTAGTCTATTCTACTACATGTCACCCTCAAACGGATGGTCAAACTGAGGTAGTAAATAGGACATTGATTACTATGCTTAGGGCTGTTATTGATAAAAATATCAAATCTTGGGAGGATTGTTTGCCATTTGTTGAATTTGCTTACAATAGGGTTGTCCATAGTACTACTAAGTGCACTCCTTTTGAAATTGTTTATGGCTTTAATCCTATAACACCTCTTGATTTGCTACCTTTGCCACCTACTGAATTTGTGAATTTTGATGCTAATGCTAAGGTTGAATACGTTCATAAGCTACACAAGGAGGTCAAGGAGAGGATTGAGAAGCAAAATGCCAATATTGCTTCCAGAATTAATAAGGGATGAAGGCATCTTATATTCAACCCGGGAGATTGGGTGTGGGTGCACTTTCGAAAGGAGAGATTTCCCGTCCAACGACATTCTAAGCTCAATCCTAGAGGAGATGGTCCATTTCAAGTTCTCGAGCGCAGCAACGACAATGCTTATAAAATTGATTTACCAGGTGAGTATGGTGTTAGTGCAACCTTTAATGTTGCTGATTTGAGTCCTTTTGATGTAGGTGATGGCTATGATTCGAGGACGAATCCTTCTCAAGAGAGGGAGGATGATGTGAACCAAGGAAGCACCATTTTCATGCCTCAAGGACCCATAACGAGATCAAGATCCAAGAAGCTACAACAAGCTTTACTTTCTCATGTTCAATACTTGGTGAGCTCGGCTAGGGAAGATCAAGAGAGAGATGAAACTTTTCAAGTCAATATCTTCCAAGTAGAGCTTAAGGGAGGCGTTGCATTAAATGAACTCTAAGTTCATTTAAACGAGCTGATGTTGAAGTGGAGTTTAACTCAAGTTGCATTCAATAAAGCCAAGTTCAATTCAAGGAACTCAAGTTGCATTAAATGAACTTAAGTGCATCTCAAGCTTCATTTATTGCAAGTCATCTATCAATTAATGGAACTACACCTCAAACTACTTCAAGTGAAGCTTCATTTATAATTGGGAGGTTACAAAGACTTTGAAGGGTGACCAAGACTTCAATTCTCGGATTTAAACCTCTTTTTATTATATTTTCAGTTTTAAACATTTCATTGATGTGTTTTAAATTACATTTTAGCTAGTGGATGTTATGGCCATCATGTAATTGGGAGTTACAACCTTTCAAATGCCTTTAGGTTACTCTTAGGGTTGTTTTAAAGGCTATAAATAGCCTAGTTTGTTTCCTTTGAGATACAGATTTTTTATGTTGAATGAAAGTTGCTATTTAGCTTCAAAAGCCTAGAACTTGTTTTTTCTTTGCAATTCTTAGGTGTTAGATTTGCATGCTAGAATCATTCAAGTAGTCTTGATCAAGCTATCTTGTGGAGTGGTTCGAATCTTGAGTTTAGAAACAAGTTGTCTCTACTCTTGATATTGATCATCAAGGTAAATCCGTTCTAACTTCTTCCTTGATTGACATCATCTCGATTTGGGGTTTTAGCATTTGTGATCTAAGGGTTTGCATAACCATAAGGGTTCTTAGATCCAATTGGCTATTGTTTTCTTATCATATATAGTCAACAACGGGTTCACCTTTTCGTTGTCTAGTATTGGTGAGCTCCATCATGCTGACAATTCGCCTAGTACTGTAGAAGCGATTTAGGAATTCTCTTTCAAGTTGTTCCCAACTCTCGATCATTTTAGGCTCGAGATCGGTATACCAATCATAGGCGTTTCCCTTCAACGTTCGGACAAACTGCTTCACCAGTTGATCGCCTCTCGTACCAGCATTCTCACAAGTTTTGACAAAGTGAGCAATATGTTGTTTGGTATTACCTTTTCCATCGAAATGTTGAAACTTAGGCGACTGATATCCAACGGGCATTCTCAAGTTGTCAATTCTCTTGGAATATGGTTTTGAATACAATAGAGTATTTTAAGAAGATCCACCGTATTGAGCCCTGATTGAGTTTGTTATCATGTATTGAATATGTTTCTAGCAGCATCATTACTTTGTTCTAAAAAATATGAGGAGTTTGATTTTCCCGTAGTTGGAGTTCATCAGAGTAACCATGGGACATTGATGTACTGAAACAATATGTAAAAAACTAAAGAGCGCCCTAAAGGATCCATAGCAGAAGCATTCACTGCAAATGAATCGTTATCATTTTGCTCGATGTACCTTAGTGGAATTGAAACAAAATTCAATAGGGGCAGTTCAAAATGATGATCTAGGAGACTTGAGTAAATCGAATGGATGTTTGTCCGTGTTTTCACAAAAACTTCCAACCGATGGTTCAAGAATAAAACAATTATCACATGTTGAGTTACAAAAAAAAACTCATTGGTATGTTTTAACCACGAAGCAATCGATGAATATAGACATTATGAAATTTTTTTCATTAACAGAATTATTCTTAGTTAGTTTAAACATATATTCATTTTTGAAATCATTAAGTAAAGAACACGAGATGAAGCTACAACGTGGAAGTAGTGCTCATCTCACCAGACTTCAGGAATCTTATTTCCGGAATGATTTAAGAAAAAGTGAGTTTTATGTAATATGACAACGTATGGAATGAAACTATATTTACCAATTGGTTCGTCTTAAATCTGTCTTAGATGCAATCTAAAGTTTGTTCAACATTAAATGAAGCTTGCATGAGTTGTATACACTTGCATGTGGCCCAAAATTTCGAGTAAATTCATATCATGGGTGTGTTACTAATGGGGTTCAATTCAAATCATACAAGAGGGATGATCGTTGCTCTACTCAAAATAGTGGAGTGTGTGTATTTGGTGGAGGTGACAATGAGAGATTTGACTTCTACTATATTATTAAGAAAGTGAGTGAATTGAACTACATTAAAGACAAACGAGTTATTTTATCTAGATGCGATTGGTATGATACAAATCCTAAGAAGAATTATATTCGTAAGGATAATACTTTTACGAGCGTAGACACGCGTAAGTTAGGTATCGGGACGACCCATTTATTCTTGTTTCTCAAGCACAATATCTATTTTATGTTGATGATCTCCAGTTACATCATGGATGGAAAGTAGCTGAAAGAAATGTACATAGACATTTATGGGACGTGCCTGAAATGGAAGAGGTTGATTTATGCGAAGTAGATATCACATAATCATATAATGAGATTGACTTGCTGTTAACGGTCGATATCCGTGGACACAGAAATATTCTATAGTGAGAAGAGTGCAGTTACAGGTTTTTAGTGGAGTAACCCGTAGTTAACATATGTTGATTAAGGTGGTTGATGAGTTTAACCAATTAATCTAGCAAAGTTGGAGCTTCTGATCTATAGGTCCATAAGTCCCTTGCTAGCTCATAAAGGGTAATTAAGAATATTAAATATTGGAAGGAATTTGAATTGTTCAAATTTAATTAAAGGGAATTTGAGTTAATTGTGTATGACAAAATTTAAAATAATGTATGATGATACAATATAAAACTATATACTATGAGGGAATGATGTGAATTGGATTTATATTAAAACTATCGGTTAAAGTTTAAGGTGAATTGGATTCATATTAAATACTATAGGTCATGAGCGAATGTATATTAGAATATGATTCAAATATTTTTTGATTTAATTAAGTTATGTTTATTTAATTAATTAATTAAATAAGATTTAATTAATTATTAATTAAATTAAAAAAGTTTTAGTTTAATTAGTATTTAATTTATTTATTAAGTTAAATATATATTATTAATTTTGTTAATTATGTCAATTAATTTTAAAAAAATTAACATAATAACAAAATTCACCACTTCCCAAAAATTTTGGTGGAAAGTGGTGAGATGGAGAGTGGATGTCTCTCTACCCTCATTTCTTAAAACACAAAGGTTTGCTCTGTGTTTTGGTTGGTTGGTTATTCCCTCTAAAATAAGAAGCTCTCTATACCACGATATTGAGAATTCCTATTTTTTTTCTTTCCAAGAATCAAGATCCCACAATTCGGGTTCTTAATCTTAGAATAATAGCAAGGTTTGTGGTAGTGTTCATTGGTGCGTTCGTGATCGTTTGTTCGTGCCGAATTAAAATCCGTACTCGAGGAAGAAGTTTTACCCACGGTCTTCAAATGTAAGTCATATTCTTCCCCAAGAGGCTTACCTCTATTTTAGAATAGAATTGTTCTGTTTAAAAACCAGTAACGTACTTCTAAACTGAGTTGAATCACAAGCGATCAATCGCTTCCGCATGGAATTCGATCCTTTCACAAGGAATTTATTGCATTAAATGAACTCTAAGTTTATTTAAAAGAGCTGAAGTTGAAGTGGAGTTTAACTCAATTTGCATTCAATAAAGCCAAGTTGGATTCAAAGAACTCAAGTTGCATTAAATGAACTTAAGTGCATCTCAAGCTTCATTTAGTGCAAGTCAGCTATCAATTAATGGAACTACACTTAAAGATACTTTGAACTACTTCAAGTGAAACTTCATTTATATTTGGGAGGTTACAAAGACTTTGAAGGTTGACCAAGACTTCAATTCTCAGATTCATGGCCTTTTTTTTATTGTATTTTAAGTTTTAAACATTTCATTTAAGTGTTTTAAGTTACATTTTAGCTAGTGGTTGTTATGGCCATCATGTGATTGGGAGTTACAACTCTTCAAATTTCTTTAGGTTACTTTTAGGCTTGTTTTGGAGGCTATAAATAGCCAAGTTTGTTTCCTTCAAATTCAGAATTTTGTTATTGAATGAAAGTTGCAATTTTGCTTCAAAAACCTAGAACTTGTTATTCTTTGTAATTCTTGAGTGTTAGATTTGCATGCTAGGATCATTCAAGTAGTCTTGATCAAACTATCTTTTGGAGTGGTTTGAATCTTGAGTTTAGGAACAAGTTTTCTATACTATTGATATTGATCATCAAGGTAATTCATTCTAGCCATTCATTAGATAATATGGTATATTATATTGTCTATGTATGTTTATAATTTATGTTCTTGACTAATCCTAAAATGTGTTTTTGTTCTTTTTTCTTGTTTTTATTTTTGCAAGAGTAATGTCAGACAGTGAAAGGGATGAGACAATTGTTGGAATTACACGAAGACGGGGAGAAACTCGTGGCGAGTTCTTGACAAGGGTTGTCGATCGTGCCGAAAAAATAAAGCTAGAATGGGCTGGAGAACATGGGAGATTAATTGGAGTTGGGTATGCTTCATCCAACAGCGAAATCGGCTACATGTCTCGTCATATGATCAATTTAAAATATGTGTTGTTCGAATTAGCAAGTATATGAATCGTCACAAGTAGTATAGAAGTGAATAGAGTATCGTCTCTAAAGGGAATGAATTATTGCTAACTACCAAATTATCAACTTCAATTTGATCTAAATGCCAAAAGATCAGTAGAATGAATAGAGAAATACTTCAAATCCTAATTCAATAAAAACAAGAAAACACACTAGTATCAAAATATAAGATGGAAAATAGAGGGGAGTAAATTCTAGAGCATGACTTCACCGATATCGCCCTTTACTTCTCCTAACATTTTAATTGAAACTATTCTAAACCAAGGTTGTTGGCAGGTTCTATTCTATTGACTCGATATTCTTTCTCAAGAAATAACGAGTTTCTTTAAAGAATATAGTACCTATATTTTTTAGCTACTCATGCAGTTTAAATACTCAAGCATGTAACACCCAAAGATGCCACCAAAATTTGCAAGAATGTCTCTATCTCTTGCTCACATAAAGGAGAACTATTCAAGCCTAGCCAATAATCTTGTTTCTCAACCTCGATTTATGATAAAGAATCAACGAAAATATTGGCCAAATCCAAACACTGCATTAAGAAAAGAAAAATTCTCACAACCAATAAGTTTAGACTAGAAATCAAATAAAGAACAAGGAAGAATAAAGTTTGATAAAGGCTACATCAATGCCCTAGAAAAATGTAATTAGTTCATGCTATAACTAAGAACAACAATCCACATCTCGATGTTCATAAAAAGTGAGAAAAGGGGAAAAAGATAGGAATAGAGCAAATCTCGAACACTCTCTCGTGAATCTTCAATCTTTGTGTCATCACTTTTCTCTTTTGAATCTCCAAAAAAATTTCTTCATTTTAGATCTCCTCCCTTTTCTCTCTAAAACTCCCCTTCTCCTCTTTTCAGCTAGGGTAAAAATAAGTTTAAAAATGCAAGTTCTGTTCGTAGCGCCTAGGGGCCCAAACGCGTGCCAGCAAAAACTCCGCTTCCAACTTTGTAACGCCTAGGCGCCCAATTTTGGTGCCTCTCTCTCTTTCTTTTTCTTTTTACCAACTTTAGCGCTTAGGCAGGTAGCGCCTAGGCGCCCAACGCGTTGAAACAACGGCTCTTTTTCTTCTGAAATTTATCTTTTTCTCCGTTTCTTTAATTCAACTCCTACGAAACAAATAAAGACAAAAAAGCAAATAAACTAGCCAACAAAAAACCAAGAAACACAATGAAATAACCTAAAAAACATCCCAATTTACTAATCCAAAAATGCACTCATCAAAATACCCCCAAACTTATCAATTTGCTCGTCCTCGAGCAAAGACACACAATATAGATTTAAACCCATCGCCAACTTATTATTGGATATAGATAGACTCAAGCTTCAAAACAACGTTTTCTTACTTACAAATGAAAATTAAACTAAGCTCAAGCAATGCGAAGAATGTTTAACCGACAAGCTAATTTGTTTCCATTTTAGGTCCTATACGTCTGTGTGTGCACAATTCTTCATAAATTGTCTTCTCGCATCCCGAAAAGAAAATTTAACGCACAAGCAAACTTAACCACTTTACATTCACAAATGACATGCACAATACAAGTTAGCATCACAATTCTATGATATACAAGAATTCGCTTATATGTCGTCTCAAGAAAGACATAAGAACTTTAGCATCTCTCATTCTTATAAGCCAAGTCACCATGAGCCAACAATGTTTAAATGATAGAGTTTTCTAAATCCAATCTTTTCCTTATTTAAAAAAAAAAATCACACTAAAGAATCTGCATACTTCCTTTCTGTTTCAACAATTGTTACACTTATGAGACTTGAGGACTAGCTACTAGCTCTGCAACTTAAGACACACTTTCGGGGCCTTCCACTGCAGTCACTTGTAAAGATCTTTAAGTAATTGATAAAATCATAATATATCGATGATGGGTTGCACGAGGTAACACTAGATTATGTACTATTACTACTGAGATTGCTAAAAAGGCATTCATAGCCTACTGCTGGCAGAGTGTCTAGAGAGACACGAACTTATAATTGCATTTTCTTTCCTCTCTTTTCTTTCTCCTCACTTATTTCTGCTAATCTTTTCCTGTCTTTTATTTACTCTCAAGCAAATGGTATGCCAAAAAATGAATGTGATTTTTTTTAACATATTCTTTCTGGAAAGTAAAATAAACATGTTCTTTCTGAAAAATAAAGTAGCAAAGTACACTGGGAGGCAGTGTCCTCACTGGGAAAAGATATTTGAAAGCGCAAAAAAATGTTAAACAATTAGGACAATGACTTCTCATATGGTGTTTTAAAAGTTTAAGTTTAGGAAAGACCAGCAGAAAAACCTTATTAAACAAACACATTGATAAATGGCTCACAACTTATGCGAACAACAAACACTAAATTTCCTCAATTCCTTAATTATCATCATAAACATGAGGTACTAACAAGACGCACCAGAATGATGAATTAATAAAGATTTAGCATGCTTTTCACGAATGAAAGAACTGGCTAAGTGCAACTTTTAAAAAATGAGGAAAAAAAAACAAGGTACTCAGAATTGTGTGCTCAATAAGATTGTAAAAGGGCAAAGTATAAAGTCAAACCGACTACGCAGTCCACAACATTAGCAAACTTGAAAATAATTTAAATTTATTTTCTAAGAGCAAAAACTATAGTCGCTATCACCAACTATTATTGTCTACAGAACTCAACAAGGAATCACACCACCCCCAAACCTAAAATATTCATCATCTGCAATGTATGAAAATGCATAAAGACAAGCAAAGAAAAATAGGGTAGGGGATACTGAGATTTCCCTGAGTGGTGCGTCGCCGCATGCATCAACATCGTCATCACAAGCCTGCGACGAATCATGAAATTGAACCGACTTGGGTCCCTGATTAAATCCTTGTTGCATCATCATCTAAATAAGGTGCGCATTAAATTGATTTTGATAGGAATACTGTCTTTGCTGACGCCTTTCAATTCTTTCCACTCTCTCCTGTAAAGTCAACGACACCCTTGTATCCCTTAAAGAACGAGCCTCCATATTATCTTGCTCACTGGGAGCATATTCATCAGAATACCATGATTTTAGGCCCGATATATAGTAAAGTTGGGAGTGTTGCCTAAACTCGTGGTTTGTATTTATGTAAAAATAAATGTATATTCAATAAAGTTTTATTCAATCAATTTGTTGTTGAATTTATAGCATTGCATTGTCCAAAATCCAATAAACTAAACATCCAAGGTTATTGTCATGTAACCGAGACAATAAATCTATTGGGTATATATTTGATATACCTCTGATATACTAGGTATATATTTGATATACCCCTGATATACAAGTGGATAATGTTCTGTGAATAACCTAAAGGGTCTATAGTATATGGATAAGGCTGGGTAACTTATCCTAGCAACACTATGGATACGGCCCACTCTGTAAATGTTACGGACGACTCGATCCAGCTCTTTCATGTGGAGACATGTGAGTGGGGGTATCTTATACAATGAGTTTGTATAAGATCGAACCGCGAAATAAACAATCTTTAGATGTAATATCGTTAACTAACAGATTGCTATTTCTTAGAATGACCAAACAACTCATTCTCAATTCTGAGTGAGTTATGGACTCCTGTCTGTTAGGGCTCGTCCTTTGATCTGTATGGGTGAGAGTGGCTCGAGTTGCCGACTCAATATTCCTACCATTTTGGGAATGAGACCGAGTGGGGAGCTGGGAACATAACTTCACAAGATGGAATTCACTTCTCCCCGACTTTAGGGAGTAGATGAGTGTTCTCTTAAATGCTAACTCCGAGACTTGAACAAGGGGCCCCACCCTCTCATTGGCCCGAGAGGGACTTCTAGTTATTGGTCGGATCATAATCGGGTTGTTCATTAGAGGAGCAGTAGTACTTAAAGAGTAAGATGTAACTCGGGGATAAAACGGTAATTTGACCCCGCTTGAGTTACGAGCACTCGTGAAAGATTGACTTGTCATTAATGGTCATATATCTGTGGACACGAAAATATTCTACAGTGAGAAGAGTGCAGCTACGGGTCTTTAGTGGAGTGACCCGTAGTTAACGAATGTTGATTAACTCGGTCAATGAGTTTGACCAATTAATCTCGTATCATTGGAGCTTCTGATTTGTAGGTCCATTAGGTCCCCTTGCTAGCTCATAACGGGTAAAACAAGAATCAAGTTTGTGGAAAATTTTGAAATGTTCTAATTACTCAAGGGATTATATGTATATTGATACGTTATAATATATAGTTAATTCTAATTGAAACTATATATTATGAGAGAAATTATTTCAATGAGATTCAAATAAAATTAATATGAATATAGTTGTTGGGACTTTCTACCCCTTTAAAAAGATTAGAGACTCGTGCAAGCGCACACGGTCACAAGTAATACTCGGAAGTAATCCAAGGTCGAATCATCAGGGATTTGTTGCTTTTCAAAATCAAGTAATGCAGTGAAATGGTTCAAATATGCGATTGTGCTTTAGGAAGAAAATAATGGTGAAATGTTGTTGTTTGGGGTTTTAACTAACAAGCAATTTAATGAAACTCAACCTCCTTGTCTCCTACCTTGGTTTTGATGCAAAACATGGAAAACACACTATGTTGGGAAAATGCACCAGACGCAATTCTTGACTTTTCTTGGTATTTGAGTTTTACTCTTTCACTACCGCTTTTGGTTGTTGCAGAGGCTAGGGTAACCTATAATCATATTCCTATGTGTGATTACAATCCTAGAGAATATCTACCAACTCATTTGCATTATGGGTCAGAGGGCCTATGCCTAGGACCATGTTTTATGCGCTTATTCCTAAGTCACATCCTATATTGGTTTCCTATTATTTTACCTAACTCACCTTTCCCAAGGTTGGGCTTTGGTGTATAAATCAAGTTCCCACTGGCCAAATGGATAAAAGACGTAAAGAGAAGTTTTTAGAAACCAACCCAAAAAAGTGTCAGGCGCAATCTGGCCAAAATACCGAGCGTGTTGAAAATCAAATCATTTGACTAAGGCATTCCACAAGGAGGTTGATAACTAATTTAGAACATGATTAAATGAAAGTAAATGCACAAGAACATAAAGAAAGTATTTTTCATTGATTTTAAATGATTAAATAAGTCGTACAAGGAGTTCTAGCTTGACCCTCTTCTCTCTCGAGCGTGAGAGGAGTTGAAACTCGCTAAAGAACTTTAAAATAACAGAATGAACAAAGAACGGAAGTAAGAATTAGAATAAAAAGCAATACGAAAGGTAAACGCGTGGAAAACAAAGAAATGAACAACTAGAACATGAACATAAACCCTAGAAACGTGTTATACAACTAGAGAGCATCTAAAAGAAGATGAAATGAAGCTTGGAAGGGATGGTTTGCTAATGGAGGGATGACTTCCTTTTATAGCACCATAGGTTGGTTGAAACTACCCTCCATTTTAGGTGGAAAAGGATTGAGATTCACCTAACCACCTCACTTGGACTTAGACTCACGGTTTTGAACACGTGAGAAATGTCCTCCTTGCCCTTCATTAATCAAAACGTGTGTTTTGACATTTTGCCCTCCAAAAATGCACCGGGTGCAATTCTGCAAAAAACAGAATTCTGTTATTTTCTTCCAACTTTGACCGCATTTATCTCATATTTTTCCCAAAGTACCATAGTTTGACTTTTATGCATAAATAATCTATGCATGTTCTATTTTAAGAATATTTGGTCCTTTTCGGCAAATAATAATGTGAAAGGGGTAAAAAATGTAGTCAAACAGGACTATCGACACATGTTTCTACAGTAAAAAGTCAACCCTAACAATGATTCATATTAAAATTATAGGTTAAAAGTAATTTGCATAAGATGTACATTACAGCTATAGGTTATATGAGAGAAATGCTTTAGAATAGGATTCTATTTTGATAATAAATAATTAAGTGTTAATTATTTATTTAGTTAATATATATATTTAATTAATTATTAATTAGATTAATAATTAATTAATAAGATTAATTAATTAAATATATATATATATTAATTGTTATTAATTAAAAATATTATTTTATTTAATAATATTATTTTGTTAATAATAAAACACTCCTTTGAAAAAATGCAGGGGAGTGGGAAGTTGCTTATGACGTGGGAAATTACCCCACGTCATATGTTTTCTTTGTTTTTGCAGTTGGTTATGCAATACAGAAGATGAACTCCCAGCATTCCTCTTGTGATTATCTCAAGTTCTCTCTCAAAGAAATTCCCTTGCATTCCAAATTTTTGCTCCCACAAGCAATTCACGATACCTGGAGGATAGCACGAAAGACCATTTGGTGGTGTTCTTTGGGAAATCATTGCAGAACAGTTCTTCAAATGTAAGTTTTCCGCTGTATTTCATTCTTGTATATTTGGCTTTGTTTCTCAAAATTGATGAACAAAGATCATCGCTTCCACTGCGGGAATCACACAAGGGCTCATCAGTGCGAGAACACGTTCTCAACCTGATGGTCCACTTCAATGTGGTGGAGTCGAACAGGGCCGTCATAGACGAGCATACTCAGGTCAGCTTTATTTTGGAATCTCTTCCGAAGAGTTTCCTTCAATGCCGTAGTAATGCAGTTATGAATAAGTTGGAATACACTCTTACCACGCTCTTAAATGAGCTACAGACTTACCAGTCTCTTATGAAAAATAAGGGACAGGAAGGGGAGGCAAACATTGCCACCTCAAAAAGGTTCCAGTGAGGTTTGACCTCTGGAGCCAAGTCTACACCATCGTCTTCTCGAAGTAAGACTTTCAAGAAGAAGAAGGCCACTGGTAAGGGGCTAAGACCTGATCCCGCTGCTGCCGCTGCCAAGAAAGGCAAGGCCAAGGTTGCAAAGAAAGAAAGTGTTTCCATTGCAACATGGACGGGAATTGGAAGCGCAACTGCCTGAAATACTTGGCCGAAAAGAAGAAAGCCAACGAAGGTAAATATGATTTACTTCTTTTGGAAACATGTTTAGTGGAGAACGATGACTCTGCCAAAATATTGGATTCAGGAGCCACTAATCACGTTTGTTCTTTGTTTTAGGGGATTAGTTCCTGGAGGTAGCTTGACGCCAGAGAGATGACTCTCAAGGTCGGAACGGGAGAAATCGTCTCAGCTGTAGCGGTAGGGGAGCTCAAGTTGTTTACAAACAAGAATATGTATATATTATTAGATAATGTGTACGTAGTCCTAAAATTAGAAGAAATTTAATTTCAGTTTTTTGTTTGTTAGAACATTTATATTCCATTTCTTTTAATTTAAATGAAGCGTTCATTTCAAGAAATACTGTCAATATTTGTTCTACATTGCTTGAAAACAACTTGTATGTGCTAAGACCAACCTAACTAAAACAGTTTTAAATACGAAGTTGTTTAAAAGTGCTAAAACTCAAAATAAAAGGCAAAAAGTTTCTCACAAAGAAAATATCTATCTTTGACACTTAAGATTAGGTGGCATTAATCTCAATCGGATTGAGAGGTTGGTTAAGAATGACATTCTAAGTGAGTTAGAAGAGAATTCTTTACCACCATGTGAGTCTTTTCTTGAAGGCAAGATGACTAAAAGACTTTTTACTGGAAAAGGTTATAGGGTCAAAGAGCCCTTAAAACTTATACATTTAGACCTTTGTGGTCCGATGAATGTTAAAGCTCGAGGAGGGTATGAATACTTCATCTCTTTTATAGATGATTATTCAAGGTATGGTTATTTATACCTAATGCAACATAAGTCTGAAGCCCTTGAAAAGTTCAAGGAGTACAATACTGAAGTTGAAAATCAATTAGGTAAAACCATTAAAACACTTCGATCCGATCGGGGTGGAGAGTATATGAACTTGAGATTTCAGAACTATATGATAGAACATGAAATTACGTCCCAACTCTCCGCCCCTGGTATACCTCAACAAAACGGTGTATCAGAAAGGAGAAACAGAACCCTGTTGGACATGGTTCGATCAATGATGAGCTATGCTTAGTTGCCTAACTAATTTTGGGGTTACGCTCTAGAGACTACGATTTTGAACGTAGTTCCATCAAAGAGTGTTTCTAAAAGATTTGTTGATCAAACTAGAACTACAACAAGAGTTTCGAAGAGGCTACAAATACATCAACAAGAGTTGTTGATCAAACTAGAACTACAATAAGAGTTGTTGATGAAGTCAGTACATCACACTAGTCACATCCACTTCAAGAATTGAGGGTGCCTCAACATAGTGGGAGGATTGTGTCACAACCTGACCGCTACATGGGTTTAACAGAAACTCAAGTTGTCATACCTGATGACGGCGTAAAGGATCCATTAACCTACAAAAAGGCAATGGAAGATGCTGACAAGGACGAATGGGTCAAAGCCATGGACTTAGAAATGGAGTCTATGTACTTCAATTCTGTTTGGGAACTTGTAGATCAACCTGACGGGGTAAAACCCATAAGGTGCAAATGGATCTATAAGCGAAAATGAGACGCCGAAGGAAAGGTATAGACCTATAAAGCGAGACTTATGGCGAAAGGCTACACACAAAGGGAAGGGGTGAACTATGAAGAAACCTTCCCCCCTATAGCTATGCTCAAGTCTATAAGAATACTTTTGTCCATGGCCACATATTATGACTATGAGATATGGCAAATTGACGTCAAGACTGTCTTTCTGAATGGAAATCTTGAAGAAAGTATTTATATGTCTCAACCCGAGGGATTCATAGCTCAAGGTCAAAAGCAAAAGGTTTGCAAGCTTCAACGGTCCATATACGGATTGAAATAACATCTCGATCTTGGTACATAAGGTTTGATGCTGCGATCAAATCTTGGTTTTGACCAAACTGTTGATGAGCCTTATGTATACAAGAAGATCATCAACAACATTGTAGCCTTCTTAGTGTTGTATGTGGATGATATCCTACTCATTGGGAATGATGTAGGATACCTCACTTACATAAAGAAATGGTTAGCTACTGAGTTCCAAATGAAGAATTTGGGAGAAGTGTAGTATGTTCTTGGCATCCAAATAATAAGGGATCACAAGAACAAAACGCTAGCCCTATCTCAAACAACTTATATTGACAAGATGCTTGTTCGATATTCGATGTAGAATTCGAAGAAAGGGTCATTCCCCTTCAGGCATGGAATTCATCTGTCTCAAGACTAATGTCCTAAGACACCTCAAGAAGTTGAGGCTATGAGACGTGTACCCTATTCTTCAGCAATGGGCAGCCTGATGTACGCTATGCTGTGCACTAGGCCTGACATTTGCTATGCAGTAGGGATGGTCAATAGGTATCAATCCAACCAAGGATATGATTACTGGACTGCTGTTAAGGGAATCCTCAAGTATCTAACGAGAACGAGGGACTACAAGCTCATGCATGGCGCTAAGGATTTGATCCTTACAGAATACACTGACTCTGACTTCCAAAATGACAAGGATTCAAGAAAATCACGTCAGGGTCAGTATTCACTCTTAACGGAGGAGCGGCAATTTGGCGAAGCTTCAAACAAGGATGCATCGCTGACTCTAGCATGGAGGCTGAGTATGTTGCAGCTAGTGAAGAAGCAAAAGAAGCGGTTTGGCTAAGGAAGTTCCTAACAGATTTGGAAGTCGTTCCAAACATGAACTTGTCCATCACACTTTATTGTGATAATAATGGTGTTGTGGCAAATTCTAAAGAACCTCGAAGCCACAAGAGAGGCAAACACATTGAAAGGAAGTACCATCTTATACGGGAGATAGTGCAACAAGGAGATGTGATCGTCACAAAGATCGCCTCAGATCACAATATTGCTGATCCTTTGTACTATTAGTCTAGGGCTAGTGGGAGAAATGTAATGGGTATAGTGTATACCCTTGTTTATTGTTTTTTCTCATTGCTTTATGATAACGTACACCACACTTAAGTTTAGTTCAAGTGGGAGTTTGTTGAGTGTGTTGAACTTATGGTTTGTATTTATGTAAAAACAAATGTATATTCGATAAAGTTTTATTCAATCAATTTGCTGTTGAATTCATAGCATTGCATTATCCAAAATCCAATAAACTAAACATCTAAGGTTATTATCATGTAATCGGGACAGTATATATATTGGGTATATATTTGATATACCCCTGATATACTAGGTATATATTTGATATACCCCTGATATACAAGTGGATAATGTCCTGTGAATAACCTAAAGGGTCTATAGTATATGGATAAGGCTGGGTACCTTATCTTGGCAATACTATGAATACGACCTACTCTGTAAATATTACAGACGACTTGATCCAGGTCGTTCGTGTGGAGACATGCGAGTGGGGGTATCCTATACAATGAGTTTGTATAAGACCGGACCGCGAAATAGTCAATCTTTAGATGT
>NW_019104659.1:76966-110173 GCF_001995035.1 Momordica charantia
AATGGGAAGTTACTTAGACATAAGAACTTAAAGAAGATCCTAGACATATGCTCTCTTACCCATTAAACCTAAGTTGGAGTTTTAATTACTTAGGATTCTTCTAGTATTTTACAGACATATTTTAAATACTGGCCTAATCTTCTAAACAAATCAAAAGCGGTATGGAATAGAAGTTGAACCAGTTTGCAATTAGAGAGTAAATTTAGTGTGAGATTCTGATAGGTGTAATTCATTTCTCTTCAAACTAGTCAGTAGTATGAGGGTTAGTTTCAAAATTCTATTTTATTAAATTATAAAACGTGCATTTCAACCAATCAATTATTTTTATTCCCAAACTCGATTGCTCATTCCAACAATTTGCAAAATCAATTTTAAAAGAAAACTAGTCCCTGTGGAGACGAACTTGGAATATTTCCAGATTATTACTTGTGACAGTGTACACTTGCATTCGTCTCTCTTGCTATTAAGCGGAGGCGCAACATCTTCTCTTGTTATTTCTATTCTTTTACTTTCATGAGTAACTAAATTAATTCTTCAACCCTCCTACAAATGGTATTCTTCTATTTTAAATTACATCTATCAGTGAGCACAACATATTACGCTCCTTTTGCTTATCTTGATTGATACAATTTATCCAGTTGATTTTCTTGTTGGCAACTTGTGATCCTAGACATAGGCTCTCTTACCCGTTAAACGTAAGTTGTAATTTGATTTATTTAGGATTCTAGAGTTTCATAAACATATGTAAACGTTAGCCTAAGCTTCTAAACAAACCAAAAGCGATATGGATTAGAAGTTGAACTAGTTTGCATAAATTGAGCATAATAACATGGACATTTGATAGGTGTAATTCATCTTTTTAACTAAATCTTAGTAGGGGGTTGTTCTTTTTAATCTTTATGTTTTCAAATCGAGTTCCCAAGATATTCACCAAATTGTTATCCCAAACTCGATTGCTCATTCAAGCAATTTACAAATTCATTTTTAAAAGAAAACTAGTCCCTGTGGAGACGAACATGAAATATTTCCATATTATTACTTGTGACAGTGTTCACTTGCACTTACCCTCGAGCTATTAAGCAGAGGCACAACAGGCTGCCTCTTCCATTTGTATTAATTCATTAGGAATTGGCATTATTTTTCTTGTGTATCTCTTTTATTTCTTTTCTAGTCTTTTTTTTTCCTTTTAAGTTCGGTTTATGTTCTCTTGTTAATTTTACAATACATTGTTCAGTGAAGTTATTTATTTTGATAAATAGTACTTAAAAAATATATAATAATAATTTTTGTGATCACTTACAGAAATTTCTTCAATGATACCGAAAATTCCGAGTCCCATACCACATGGTGGTGTAAATAATGGAGAAAATCCGAAAAATTTTAATGGAAAGGACATCAAACGATGGCAGCAAAAGATGTTGTTCTATCTCACAACGTTGAGTCTGGCAAGATTTCTCAAAGAAGATTCTCCTATTTTGGATGAAGGAGAGACCGACAAAGAAAAGTTGCTTGCACTCGATGCATGGAAACATTCAGAATATTTGTGCAAGTACTATATTCTGAACGGGTTGGACTACACTCTACAATGTTTATAGTGTGGTTGATTCGGTGAAAAGCCTTTGTGAATCGTTAGAGAAGAAATACAAAACGGAAGATGCTTGATCAAAGAAATTTATAGTCTAGAAACTTTTCGACTATAAAATGGTTGACTCCATAACCGTGATAAGCTAGGTTCAAGAACTTCAAGTTATTTTACGTGAGATGCATGCTGAAAAAATGTCGTTAGTGAATCTTTTCAGGTTGCATCGATAATTGTGAAGTTACCCCCATCATGGAGAGACTTCAAAAAATTATCTCAAGCATAAGCGCAAAGAAATCAAACTTGAAGAACTAGTTGTTCGGTTGAGAATTGAGGAGGATAACCGAAAACCTGAGATAGAAAATCAAGGAAATGAACCTATGACCTTAAAGGCCAATTTTGTGGAAGGACCTTCCAAGGCCAATAATAAGAAGAGAAAGTTATCTGGGGCTGGTCCAAGTCAGCCACACAACAAAGGCATGAAGTTCAATGGCAATTGTTACAAATGTGGAAACCCTGGACATCGGTCCAAGGACTGTTGAAAGCCAAAGTCTTTTCGAAAGAAGAAATCAAATGCTCAAGCACATGTGACAGAAAGAATAGTCTTTCTGATGGAGTTGCTGACATTGATTTATTTGTTGTAGTGTCTGAATGTAATCTGGTAGGCAATACTAAGGAATGGTGGGTAGACACTAGATCACTCGTCATATATGTGCAAATAAGTGAATGTTCTCTACTTACACATCAACAGGAAATGGAGAACAACTTTACATGGGTAATTCTTCAAGTTCCAAACTTGAGGGACGAGAAAAAGTGCCGTTGAAAATGACTTCTGGCAAAGAATTGACTCTTAATGAAGTGCTTGTTCTAGACATTTGCAAGAACCTAGT
Source organism: Momordica charantia (assembly GCF_001995035.1). The sequence goes on from NW_019104659.1 coordinate 79,436, forward strand.
GTCTAGTTCTTTGCTTAGCAAAAATGGGTTCAAATTGGTCTTTGTTTCCAATAAGTTTGTACTTAGTAAGTATGATGTGGGGAAAGGTTTTGAGTGTTGGTCTGTTCAAGATGAATATAATGACTGTTGTACCCAAGTCCCCTACTATTAATAATAAGAATGTTTCTTCTACTTACTTGATTGACTCTTCCGATATTTGGCATGAGCTATTGGGTCATGTTAATTACAAAACTTTAAAGAAGTTGTGTAATATGGATTTAATACATAATTTCACATTAAATCATAATAAAAAATGTGAAATATGTGTTGAATAAAAATGACAAAACTTAATTTCATTCAGTAGATAGAGAAAGTGAACTTCTAGAATTAATTCACAGCGACATATGTGATTTGAAATTTTTGCCTACAAGAGGAAGTAAAAGGTATTTTATAACATTTATTAATGACACTACGATGTACTGTTATGCGTATCTGTTAAAAAGTGAAGATGAAGCCATTGAAGTGTTTAAACACTAAAAGGCTGAAGTGAAAAATCAACTAGGCAAAAAGATTAAAATGTTTCGAAGTGATCGAGGGGGAGAATACGAATCACCTTTTGAATATTTTTGCTCAGAAAATAGAATTGTACATCAAACTACTGCTCCTTATTCTCCTCAATCAAATGACATAGTAGAATGGAAAAATCGAACATTGAAAGAAATGATGAATGCTATGTTGATTAGTTCAGGATTATCACAAAATTTGTGGGGAGAAGTGTTGTTTACAGCAAATTACATCCTGAATAGAATTCCACATAAGAAAACACAGGAAATTCCATATGAATTATGGAAGGGTCGAAAACTGACTTATAAATTTATGAAAGTGTGTGGGTGTTTGGCAAAGGTGGCTATTCATAAACCCAAAATGGTTAAAATATGGCCAAAAAGGGTTGACTGTGTTTTATTGGGTCTGCAATTAATAGTAGTGCATATCGATTTCTTGTACATAAATCAGAAAATCCTGACATGCATGCAAATATCATTATTGGGTCAAGGAGTGCATCATTCTTTGAAAATATGTTTCCATATGAAAAATGAGTCAAATATAAGAAAAAGGACACATGAATCATCATCTAATAAAGAAAATTTGGATGAGATTCAAGAGCCAAGACGTATAATAGAACAAGAGTTAAAAAAAAATTTGGGCCCTATTTTCTAACATATTTGTTAGAAAATAAACCTCATACATTTGTTGAAGCAATTTATTCTCCAAAAACACCATATTAGAAAGAGACTATAAAAAGTAAAGATTTCATTATGCATAACCAGACATGAGAATTGTTTGATCTTCCTCCTGGTACTAAATCATTGGGTTGTAAATGGATTTTGAAGAGGAAGATGAAACCAGATGGAATAATTGATAAGTATAAAGCTCGTCTTGTAGCAAAAGGCTATAAAGAAAAAGAAGGTTCGGATCATTTTGATACATATTCACCTGTTACTAGAATTTCATCTATTCGCATGTTAATAGTCTTAGCTGCTTTATACAACCTTGAAATACATCAAATGGATGTAAAAATTGCTTTAAATGGTGAATTAATAGAAAAAATATATATGGAATAACCAGATGGGTTTATTGTTCCTATACAAGAGAAGAAAGTATGCAAACGGGTCAAATCTCTTTTGGTTTGAAACAAGCGCCTAAGCAATGACATGAAAAGTTTGATCATGTTATGATAACAAATGGCTTCAAAATCAATGAATGTGACAAATGTGTCTATGTTAAAGGAACTCAAACAGAGTTAAAATTATATGCTCGTATGTTGATGATATGTTAATAATTGGTAGCAATAAAGAAATTATTTCAACTACCAAACAAATATTGACTAGAAGGTTTGAAATGCAAGATATGGGTGTCGAAAATTTTATTTTGGGAATCAAGATCCATAGAACGTCTGATAGATCAGCACTTTCCCAATCACATTATATCGAAAGAATTCTTGAAAATTCAAGAAATTTGATATAAAAGTTGTAAAGATATCTTTGGATGCTAGTCATCAATTTTCTTCAAATACGAGTGATAGTATGTCTTAATTGGAGTACTCTTGAATAATATGAAGTTTAATGTATGTTATGAATTGTACAAGAGTGGATATAGCATATGCAGTAAGTATGTTGAGCCGATATACAAATAATCCAAGTCTAGATCACTGAAAGCTCTTTTGAGAGTTCTGGGATATTTAAAATATACTCAAAATTACGGTTTACATTATACTAGATATTTGGTTGTACATGAAGGATACACAGATGCAAGTTGGATAACTAGTATGAAAAATTCAAAGTCAACAAGCAGATACATCTTTACACTTGGAAGTGGAGCTATATCCTGGAAATCTTCCAAACAAACTTGTATAGCAAGGTCAACTATGGAATTAGAATTCATAGCTTTGGACAAAGCAGGGGAAGAAGCAGAATGATTATGAAATTTTTTGGAAGATATTTCTAATTGGACGAAACCTGTACCCCTAATATTTATATATTGTACCCCCAATATTTATATATTGTGATAGTCTAGTTGTAAGGATTGTTTGGCCTTTTGACGGAAAAAAAACAAAGAAAAAAAACAGAATTTGGAATTTTAGTTTGGAAGGATATTTTGGTTATTTTGCATCATAAAAAAAAAAAGAAAAAAATTCAGATGTGGGAATTTTAGAATTGTGTAAGGGTATTTTGGTCTTTGGCATTAAAATAAAGGAATTAAAAAAAATTGGTTTTGGAGGTAATCTTGAGGGACACGTGTGAAGAGGGTTTGGCTTAATGGTTATGTGGCTAAATAAGAAAAGACAAAGAAAGGAAAATAACGGAAAAGAAAAGGAAAGAAAGAACAAAGAAGGAAAGTATAGGGGAAAGAACGAAAGGAAACAGGGAGGGAGAGTAAGGATCTCACAAAGGGTTGTTGAGAAAATCTTGGGTTAATGTTGATTTTGAGAGCTTCACCATGAACAGTACCAAAATTTGGTAAGTGTACTTGTTTTCTTAGAGGATTCAAAAAGAAATAGATTTTGAATAGGGTTTATGGATTTCTCTGTTTAAGTTCAAGAAATGATTTGAAACTTGGAGAGGGTAGATTTACATTCTCTATTAAATGCTAAGCAGAGAAGACGACGGTTTAATTGAGGAGGAGGAAGAAGAGGTGTGTTAAGGGGAAGAGAGAGAAAGAAATTATTGGTTTCAAATTGAATAGGAAAAGAAAAGAAATTGGTCCCACTTGTAACTGTTATGAAAGAGAAGGAACCGTGGTTTTAAATGAAGAGAGAGAATGGAGTTATGAATTTGGATAATTTATTTATTTTGAACTCATTGTGATTTAAATTGGAATTAATTTATGTTGGAATTAAGAAAAATAATTTGGTATTGGATTGGTATTTTAGGTCAAGCGGAATTTGGAATAGCGGACAATCCGGTTTAAAGGATTTGTGAGTGGTTATTTTATTAAACGTTTTTGGATATTTATTATAGAATTTCTGAGAAATTATATATATTACATATGATTTAGCATTTCTGCTCAGAATTAATGAAAGAAAATGCGTTTGTCTGATAATTTAGAAATGTTTCTTAGAATTTAGAAATGTTTTATGATTTCAAATAAATGTTCCAGAAAGTTATGAAATGTTATTTAGAAAGAGATTTCCTAAATAATTTTAGAATTTTATGAAATATTTTTAGAAAGAAATATTTTAGAAATGATTTGAGAAAGTTAGAAAAGTTCTTAGAAAGCAGAAAAGAAGAATTTAGAACTATTTATGAGATTGAGAATTTTATGTAGAAAGAGATTTTCAAACTACCATGTTATTGTATCCAAGTGATTACTCGTATGTTATGTGAATGTGTTTCTATAGTATACCCAGAAAAAAAAGGTCTTCAGGACCATTTGACTCCGCGTGTTAAAAGAATTATTCTGCTGTGTGTATTGAGATTACTCTATGCCAGTAGATTAGAATAGAATATGGATGCATGTGTGGTGTTCATTTTTACCTATCTATTTTATGTTTGAAAGAAGAATGTTTTATATGTTTTAGAATGTGTTTTATAGCAGGTTGAGAATTTGGTGTAACTACGTCGCAGGGGACACAGGGGAATGTCGGGGCGAATAAAGCCAAATCCTGGCCCAAATCCTGGACTTAGGAGCGCTATCTTTTTCAGTTTGCCTAGAAAGAAATTGTTGTTGCAAGTTTATTATGAGAAAGTTGACTGAGTTTTTAGTTGCTCAATTTAAATGAGAAAACTTGCTACTTCAATTTACGAAGTTCGTTTTAAGAACTAAATTTCAGTTGTTTATGAAAGAAGTTTTACGAGAATATTTTCTTATTAACCTACCACTCATTGAGCTTGACAGCTCACTCTTTATCCTTTGTTTTTTTCCCCAGACTGTACCTGAGTTTCTGACTTTCTGAGTTTCAAGGAGATAGTAGTTCAGTGTCTGTCGCCCAGAATAGTTCAAGAGTTGCATGAAATTCTGTATGTAAATTTCGTTAGTCTATAAGAAATTTTTATCTGCACCGTTTTGATAAAAAATAATTTATAGAATGGATGTAATAATGGTTGTTCTATTAAGATTATTATTTTATTGTGCATCCATTCAGAGATTGTTAGTTAAAGATCAGGTCAAGGTTAAGAAAGAAAGTTGACCGTGGACTCCATAGCTAGTCAGGGTCTGTTGTCGGTGCTACTCATTCTAGGACTAGTACGTGTTTTGGGACGGGTCGTGTCACTAGCCTCTATTGGAAGAACACAAAACTTAATGTATAATTGTAAGTCTTGACATATACGTCGATGACATAATACCATAAGACAATTTCTCTCTAATAGAATTATATCAATTGATTATATGAAATCAAAGGATACTATTGCAAATCCACTTATGGAAACTTTGGCAAGAGACCAAGTAAAATTGTCTTCAATAGGAATGAGTTTGAAACCTATAATATAGGAGTTGACATAATGGTAACCCAACCTAGCTGAGTGGAGATCCCAAGATCCAAGTTCAAAAGGGAAAACAAATTTATGTATACAACTCAGAGGAGCACTAAAAAGAAATTATAAATTCTCGACTATTCCTATTATAAAAATTAGTGCTAACCTGGAAACGGATGAAGTTAAGATATGCTTTTAATGACTCTTTAACTCTTTTATAAGAGTGAGGTATTACCAAGATACTCTTGAAAGAAGTCACATATGTGGGTGTAAAGGGGTATAAGAATTTTTAAGGCTAAATTCTCTAAAAACACTCATGAAACCAGACAGTATTAAGGGCAAAATGAATACAAACATGAGAACTATTAGTATTTCAAAGAATATCTTTGTAATTATTATGGATTTGATTTACACTTAAAAAGTTGACAGTTCAAAGTTGTTTAACTACTGATTGGCTATGTAAACTCCATAGTTTTATTAAGGAAAGTTCAAAGTCTTAGACTATTTATCCTGATGTAGTTATTCTTCATGAGTAATTGTACACACTTTAAAATAAATTTTATTCATGTGGGGGATTGTTGGAATTTTTTGACAAAATAAAGAAACGCAACTTTTCATGATAGAACGTGTCTTTTTGTAAAGGATACAACCTTATATGAAATGATATATCCTTTATCAAAAGACATAACATCATACGAAAAGATATGACTATTTGAATGACCACAAATAGTCTATAAATTATGGTTTCTTTTTAGTTTTGCAATACCGAAAACGCATCCCTCAAAGTTCTCTCTTTTTCCATCTATATGAGTACTAAAATACTTTGAGTTCGTTGAGTCCTGTGCGTGAAATGCTGCATTCACAAGTTGGTAAATCTGTCATATCCTGGTAGACAATTGTTTGTGAAACCTTGAGTATCATAGAGGGAACAAAATTGTCTTAAAGAAACAACACTGTTGTTGGGTTCGGATTGATTATTTTTTGTGTTTACTTAATTTCTCTACACATTTTCTCTAACATATCAATCTATATATCAGTAGTATATCAAATAAATATGTATATCTTTTGTTTCAAATTATCAACAAATTGGCAAACAAATGATTAAATTCAATTTTTGTAACAAATTAATGATATATATGTATATCTATAGTATATCAAATGTCCAGTCTCTACATCAATCATTTCTTCAATGACCTTGAATTTCATTTTCTTTGTTTTGACATTTTTTTTCATCTAAAATACAATGGAGGAAAATGTTTCTATTTGTAACTATCATGGTAAATCAAATGCATCATCAAGATCAGAAGTTATATCAATAGATATCACAGTTATATAAGAAATAAATAAATCGTATATTTCTGGTAAATCAGAGACATATCAAATATATATCACACATATATCAATAGTACTCAATGGTAAATCATACCAAAAGTTATATTAGTACATATCATAAGTATATCAAAAGTAAATCAATCATATACTTGTGATAAATCAAAGGCATATCAAGTATATATCACATATATATCAGTTCTATATCAATGGTATAACAATAAACGGTTATCAATTAATGGTAATTCACTAATTTACTTGTTTGATCACTTTGTCATGAGCGTTTTTTTACCTTTTTCTGTGTTTCCTTATAATAAAAATTATTGATAAGCTTTAATAAGTGAATATAATGACTAAATAATTAATAAAACTATTTATTCTCTCACTTTACTTACAATTTTATCTTAATTTTTCGCTGATTCTTTCTTATTTTCCTTTCTCTTCTGTTGCCGCTTCTTCTTCTATTGCTTATTCTTCAATGTTATTTTCCTTATAATGGCAAGTATATTAATGTTAAAAAGTAAAGCAATTTAGATTTACCTCTTTTTCTTTCTCTTTTTCTTTTTCTTTTTCTTTCTCATTCTCATTCTCATCCTCTTTCTCATTTTGATTTCTGAAAGTGGTTGTGTATTCAACAACCTTCCTAACATCTACCTCTCCATCAAGAAGCTCAAGACTTGGAATTGGAGGTTGGTTCTTCTGAAGAGATTCTTGAGGTTGTTTTTCAACTAGGTCAGACTTCAGTAGAAGTCTTTCCTTAATTACTTCTACTATAAAAGCCAACATCTCTAAAATATGTTTCTACTGTCTCTTCGGTCCTTTTGATGATTCTTCCTATAACATCTTTCATTCTCTTTTTTGTTTGATTTTTGTTTCTACCTTCTTCGTCTATGATCTTGTATTATAACATATTGAAAAGAGAATGAAAACATAATAAAAAAATCAGAAAATGATACCTATTGAAAGAATTCAAAAGCATGAAAGCATTCAATAAGTTCAATGTTCAAAGCACCATTGTATTCAATGTTCTTATACATTCAAAATCAATAATATACCTACAAAATCAATAACATTTAGTAAGACAGTACCAGTGATACCTACAAAAATCAAAAAGTGATAACAAAAGCATTCAAAAGCCTTCAAACGTATATTGAAAACATTCAAAACATTCAAATCTAATTTTGCAAATGAAACACTAAGCACCCTCAAATTGTGAAGCACTGAGCACTCCCAAATTTGACAAACAGATTCAGGATAATGTAAATATACAACTGATACCTACAAAATCAATAGTATTTTCTAACAAGAGCACACAAGGTCAGAAAAACACTAAGCACTCTCAAATTCGAACAACGTGCCAAACATATTCAAAATAATGTAAATGTAGTACTGATACCTACAAAATTAGTAGTATTTTCCAACAAGGCACACAAAATAATAACAATACCTTAAAGTGAAGTCGAGTGAAAGCCAAAATTGTATTGACTGGCCTGAAAATCGAAAGAGAAAGATTTAAGGAAATAAAAAAAACTATAAGATGGTTGCAAGGCTCGAAAATAGTTGAAGGAAATGGAAAATTGCAAGGCGGTTACAGCTGGAAATCGATGGTTAGAAATTGAAAGGAAATCGAAGCATGAAGACTGAAATCGAAGGCTGATGTTGGAAATCAAAGGGAAATTGAAGGATGGAGGTGGCGTCGAAGACTAAATGTTGTAAATCAAAGGATGAAGGTTGAAAATCAGAGAGAAAATGGAAGTTGAAGGTTGAAAATCAAAGAAATCGAAGAAGGCGGCGTGATGACGTTTGGAAATCAAAGGAAAATCGGACAAGGCAGCGAAAATCGAAATTTAGAGTTTTCTAGACTTGTTGAAATCAAAATCAAAATCATTGTTGCATTTCTGGTTTGGAAATTTGGGCTTCTGTTTGGGTTTCTGTGTTTGGATTCGGGCTTGCAGGGTAAAGATGTTGTTTTAAAAACGGACGTTCGTTTTTTAAAAGTTACTATATTTGAAAAAGCTAAATGTGGTTGCTATTTTAAAATTTGTTTATTTTGTTAAATATTTTTGCAATATTTTCCCTTGCTCTTAATATATATACATGCGTGTGTGGATTAGATTAAAAAGATTTCTCTGCGAAATATTATGTTTAAAATAAAAGTATTGAAAGAGAATAAAATAAAAAGATTTCACCGTCCACATTCCATCTATTCTGAATCTAAGTATCACTGAAGCTTGTTTAGGAGCTGCTCCATTCCAAAATACAGCTCACGGAGTTTGATTTAAAAGAATCTATATCAATTTAAACTAAATAGATCAATTAATATATGCTCGACTAACTTACAATCTATATGCCAAGTACATGCCTCACAACATAAATCTCACTACAGCTCTCTTTCCTATTCTTTCAAGACTTACTCCTTTGAGTCATACCTGAAGGGATCAGACAGCAGAATCGTGTAAGCGCTTTGCTTCAATTTTCCCTCTTTTACTTTCCTATTCCTTCAAGACTTACTCCTTTGAGTCATACCTGNTTCCTATTCCTTCAAGACTTACTCCTTTGAGTCATACCTGAAGGGATCAGACAGCAGAATCGTGTAAGCGCTGTGCTTCAATTTTCCCTCTTTTACTTTCCTATTCCTTCAAGACTTACTCCTTTGAGTCATACCTGAAGGGATCAGACAGCAGAATCGTGTAAGCGCTGTGCTTCAATTTTCCCTCTTTTAAAAAATACAGAAAAGTGATAAACACTAAGGAGGTGTTTGGTTCCCCGTTTTCAAAACGAGGAGTAGAGTCTGTTAAGACAAAACTCTTGTTTGTTTCACAGTTTTATAAACTCAAGTATGCTATTAGTAGATATTATTCCACTCTCAGGTTTGCTACAGTAAATACTATTCCACTCCTTAGGTTATACAGTACACACTATTTCACTCCCCACGTTGCTACAATACTTTATCCTTACTCCCCTAGTTGTTACCGTGTATGTTTTGTCTTATTCTCTCTCATAAAATGCATTTATTTTTTAAATTAAATATATTAAATGAATGAGGAAATTAATTAACTATAATTTTAATTATAAATAAGTAAATCAATTTAATTAAAATTACATTTAATAAATAATTAATTCATATATCGACAATTTTTTATCCATTTTTTCAAATGATTCAAGAAAAATCTAATTTTTTTTTCATTTTATAGGGTTGTTCATTTTGTTTCTACCATTTTTATTTACTTTTTCATATCACTATCAGATTTGTAAAAATTTTATGGTAAGATGACAATTTTTTTGATAATATTAGATCTTTATTTATTTAAGTATTAGAATTTGTTTGTTAGGGAGAAGTTGAATAATCTTGTGATATATTATTTAATATTTCTATTAAAATTTCATATGATATTAGATGAAAATATAACCAAATAAAATAATCATATTTTTAAGTTTTGAAATTTAATTTTGTAAATATATTATTTTAGTTTAAAAAATTTATAATTTAGAAAGATAATATGATGAATAAGAAAGAAGATTAACATTCACCGTACTTTGAATGAGATTTAAAAATAAAATAGCTATAGATACAAAAAGAGTAAATTGAATGATAAAGAAAGAGAGAGCAACAAATAAAAATGAAAAATGAAAAATGAGAGAAAATAGTTAGAATCTAGAGGGAAGAGAGTGAAGGAAAAAAATAAACTAAAAAAATAAAAGGTGAGATTGTGAAAAATAACATATTTACAATACAGATTTTCATCTTTCCTCTTCTCTCTTTCTCCATCGATGACTATAAACGTTCCATATTTCTCTCTTTCTCACTCAATTTTCTTTCCATCTTTCTCTCGTCTCTCTCCCCCATCGATTTTATTTCCCTCTTTCTTTTTCTTTCTCTTTTCGGCTCCTTTACCCCTACAGTGTAACCTGGGACTCCCTTTCTTTCTTTATAGTTCGACTAAGTGACTTCGTAACCTTAACTCCCTTTCTTTCTTACTTTAGCATAGGCCTTCGCCACTTCAAACGGCCCCTCTTTTCTTTTTTGAATTAGAAAGAACGGGGCCTCACTTAACTATTTGTATAGGATGAACAGCAGGGAGGATGAAAGACAAAGAAAGGGATCAGGGGGCTTTATGATCGGAGAAAGGGAAGGGGCGTGGTTGGTGTGTCACTGGGTCGGTGGGGGAACCCGTAGGAAGGGGGGGCGACCCGCCGAATTCACATCTGAAATCGCCAACATAAACACAAACGAAATCGTCGAATTGCGTATAGAAACAAAACGAACCACTTCTATTCTCGGAGCTGAGGTATATGAAGAATGGCTTTTTGGTCCCTTTCGTCAAGCGGTTAGGACATCGTCTTTTCATGTCGAAGACACGGGTTCGATCCCCGTAAGGGATAGGTACTCATTCCCGGCCGCTTTCTGTTAGTGTTCATTGCTGAGTGATCGCTCGCTATCTGGCTGGAAAAGGTGGTCCRGAAGCTTCCTCTCTCCCAGCAAGCAAGACGAGATCACCACTTTTCTCAGTAATGGACTTCCTTTCATTCTTCCTTACTTAGCCTTAGATGTCCTTTCATAGATTCTCGAACCTCCGACAGACGAAATCTCCATGCATGATGTTTTAGAGATTTTTTGATTGATTTCAAAATCTCTCTATCTCATTAATTTCTTTTAGCTTTTGGTTCAACTAATATCATTTAATTAATGTCAAAATTAAAAATGGTACTAATTTGTAATAAATTTATCAACAACTAATTAATCTTTTACAAGATGTCAATTTTTAATATTAAATATTTATTTGTTTATTCTTTTAAAAAAATAAAAATAAATAAATCAAATAATTTATTTTTTATATATATATTTTTAATATTTCTTTTAAGATTTCATATTATATGAGATGAAAATCTAACTATTTAAAGTTCCATCTTCTCTCTTTCTCTAGCCATAGCATTTAGCATTCCATATTTTCGGCTCTTATCTTTCTTTCTTGGTCAATCTATTCTTCATTTCTCTACTCAATGCTATTTTCTCTCTCTTTCTTCATTTATCTCCTCTCTTTTTTTATCTACCTCGATTTTCTCTCCCCTTTCCTCTCCTGTTTCTTTCTATTATCCACCTCGTTCTCTCCTTCATCACCTATCTCTCCCCTATTGATTTTCTGTCCCTCTTTCTCTCTCTATTTCTCTCCCCCCTCCCCCATTATTTTTTATTGCATTTTATAAAAATTGAAATCATAATTGAGAGATCTATTGATTGACTGAAAATCTCTGTCTCATCAATTTTTTTCAGCTTTTGATTCCACTAATGCCATAATTAACGTCGAAATTAAAAATGGTATGAATTTGCAATAAATTCATCACCTACCAATTCATCTTTTACCATATAAATCCTATCCCAATTCATCTTGTTTTTCCAAGCTTCTCCCCAAATCTTTCCATTGGATCAAGCTCCCCTCCTTAACTATGATTTAGTTAATTTGTTGGGTGGTTTAAACTCAACCATGTATAAATATTCCTATTTTGTTTGTATCACAATACCAGAAATTTCAATTACTTTTCTCTATGTCTATTGTAAGATCACAATATAATAGAATCAAATTTATAATGATGATAATCATAATTTTAGATATTGAATGTTAATCTTTCTTTCTCAAAAAGATCTTTCTTTGTTATTTCTAATTTGAAAATTAATAATTATTTATTCATTTTTTATTAATATTAAATTAAAATTTAATTTTTATTTCACGCAGATATGGATCCCTTCTTTTTTAATCATGAGAATGATATGGAACATATAATGCCTATTTTAATATCCAACAAGATAAACAACTTGAAGTTGATTGAGTTCATTTATTCCCTACTAGGATTCTTAATCATGTATTATAGACAAAAATCTAGCAGAATAGTTTTTCAGTCTTCTTTAGATCGTCATAGGATTATGCATTTAAACTTTTTCCGTCTAATACATGAAAACAATTTGGCTTGCTATGACAGTACGCAAATGGACAGGAGATGTTTTGCCATATTGTGTCATTTGTTTCTTCATGGGTCTCGAAATATGGATGTTGAAGAGATGGTAGCCATTTTCTTACGTATCCTTGCCCATGATGTAAAAAATAAAGTGATACGTAGGCATTTTCTACGATCAGGGGAGACAATTAGTAGAAATTTTAATACAGTACTCCACCCGGTCCTTTAATTACACGAGGTCCTACTTAAAAAACCAGACCCCGTTACAGAAGCTACTATCGATCCAAAATGGAGATATGGTTTCAGGTATATCACATGTATGCATCATAAAAATGTGTATTATTTATACATAGTTGTACCTTATGCAAACATAGATTTAATGTATATGGACAGATTTGTCTTGGAGCATTAGATGGTATTTATATTAAGGTCAACGTACCTGTGGCTGATCACCTTAGATATAGGACAAGAAAATATGAGATTGCAACAAATGTGTTGAATGTATGCTCTCAAGATGGCCATTTTATCTATGTGCTACCCAGATGGGAAGGATCTACTTCTGACTCGAGGGTTCTTAGGGACGCTATATCTAGACCTAATGGATTGAAAGTGCCTAGAGGTAAACTTCTATACCACTAGTTCAATTTGATAATTGATTAGGTTAAGTAATATCATATATAATAGAGGTGTATCTCATTGATAGAGTACTGCTACATCTATGATGCTAGCTATACAAATGGAGAGATTCCTATCTTCATATAGAGGTCAACATTATCATTTGAGTGAATGGAGGGGAGGAAATGAACATTATCATTTGAGTGAATGGAGGGGAGGAAATGAACCAACCACCCTAGCAGAATTATTTAACATGAGACATTAAATATGATTGAGAGAGCATTCAATATGTTAAAAGGTTGTTGGACTATTTTAAGAGGAAATTCTTACTATCCGGTGAAGATACAGACTCGAACAATTACTGTGTTTTGTCTATTGCATAATCTCATATGAAAGAAATGACGATCGATTAATATGCTGAAGAAATTGAAGATCATGTTTTAAGTACTGGAGTGGATGGTGACCATATAACATTTATAGAAAGCTCTAGTGAATGGAGTGCTTGGAAAGACCAGTTGGCTAGAGAAATGTTTAATGAGTGGCAAAGTAGCATACTTTCGTAAATATTATGCTTTTTTTTTTCTTGTAATGTTTGATGTTTAGTTGTACCATATGTTTGGGTACATGTATGAATTGTTTAAATGTTATGCTTTTTTGTTCCTACATTAATTATATTATTTACATATAAATATATATGGTTATATTTGAACTTGTAGTTATGTGTGACAAAGAATCAACTAGTAGTATAAATCGTAATGTGCGGACACATTTTGAAGAAACAAAGTTGGTGGAATGTTTGTTGGAACTTGTTCATGGTGGAGAATGGCGAGGGGATAATGAGACATTTAGAACTGGATATTTACAACAAATGGAGAGATGTATGAATGAAAAAATTCCTAGTTGCAATTTAAAGGCTACACCAGAACTCGAATCAAGAGTAAGAATATTGAAAAAGCAGTATAATGCAATATCTTAAATGTTAGGTCCATCTTGTAGTGGATTTGGGTGGAATGATAATTTAAAGTGTATTGGAGTTGAACAACACATATTTGATGAATGGGTGAAGGTAAAATATTATATTTGATTGACTTATTTATTTTTCTCATTGTTTATTGATTTCTTTGTATGTGTTGATAATGATATGAATTTTAATTTGTTCAGTCTCATCCTGGTGCAAAAGGATTGAGAAACAAGTCATTTCCCATATTATGATGATTTAGCATTTATATTCCCCAAAGATAGGGTCAATGGAGCAAACATTGAAGGTCCTATGGATATGGCTGGTGCTACATTGGAGAGAGAGATGGAAGAGGAAGATTCACATGATTTTGATGACTTTTATATTCCATATTTGTCCGTGGGAGGGGATGATGTCAATGCTGCTACGAGCGATACACCCACCAATAGGTCTGTTGCATCAGGATCAAAAGGAAAGAACATTGATGGCTTTTGATCAGGTTGCTAATTGTATTGTGCTCGATCATTTGATCTCCAAACAGAGGAATTTAGGAGGATAGATGGATGGAGAAAAGAATTCCAAGATGAGATTGCAGATAGACATTCTACATTAGCAAAAGTAATGAAAATTGATGGACTGACAGATTCTCAACGAGTCAATGTTGGAGAGATCATAGCTAGTGATACGAAAAAAGATTGATTACTTTTTGGATCTACCTGAACGACTTAAGTACAACAATGCTATGCGACTCTTAGGAAAGCGTGCTGACTAGTTTAAAAGTTATCATCGATGCTTATTTTGTATTAAAAAGGACATATATCAAACTCGTAGAGTCCGTTATGTCGATGTTTTGAAGTGTGATGTGAAGACACACTTTCTATTTTGTTGGTTTACTAGTTGATAGTATATCATATAAAATATATGTTGAAGAAGGTCTATAAAATGTAAGTAGTAATATGTATTTTGTGAAAATATAAAAGTCATTTGCATAATTAATGAAAGGTGTTATAATTTTATATAATTATTTATTTTAATTTTATATCTTCTTTTTAACTTATGAAGTTAATAGTTTTTTAACAATTATTATTTAAAACGTTTTCACTTTATAATAAAATGTAATTGTCAAATAAAAATAAGTTAAATTTAATAATAATGTTATGATAATTAAGTAATCAATTTTTTTAGAATAATTAAGTAATCAAATTTAATTAGGACAGTAAATATTGAAAAATTAATAAATGGTTGATAACATTTTCTCTATAGTACAATTTATGTCGAATGGATTTGTATACTTTTGTTTAGACTTTGATAAATACTTTAAAAGTATTTTTTATAGATAATTGAATATTTATTTTAAAAATTAATCATTAGAAAAAAGATTATATGGATAAATGTATTAAAAATATTTTATATATCCTTAAAATAGTATTTCCTCATTTCATAAGAAAAATAGAATTTTGTAAAATAATTAGTTAAAAAAATTTAAAAAAAATTAAAACTCAACCAACCAAAAACAAGTTTAATAAAATATAAAACATAGACTTCACACCAACAAAACCTAGACTTAATAAACATATTTCATGCACCAACCAAACACAGACTTAACAAACCCATATTTAATAAACCTATCTCCAGAAACCAAACACAGACTTAACAAACTCAGACTTGATAAATCTATTTTCTGTACTAACCAAACACAAACTTAGCAAACTCAGACTTAATAAACATATTTCCTGCACCAACCAAACACAGATTTAACAAATTCAGACTTAATAAACTAGGGCAAAACAGTGAACCAAACATCTCCTAAAGGTTAAGAACTAAGATATTACAAAAAATACCTTTGAAGAACCTCTTAAAAACACAACAAACCAACGCCTCCAAAAGATCTTCTTGTTATTCTCTAGCAAGGATCACTTACGTGGGAATCTTTTGAAAGTGAAGAATTTTTTCTCACATAGAATTCTTTACGCTCTGTAATCATTGGGAGAGATGTTTCTGAGAGAGTTGTTTTCTTTTTTTTTTTTCAATACATAGATTCTTTGCATTTAACAGGGGGAAGTTAACCCTAACATCATCACTCCCCCCTCCCCTGAAAAAAAAATGCGAGGATGTTACTTAATTAAATTAATTAATTTTAATGAATTAATGAATTGACCTTAATTAAATATCATATATTTAACTAAACCTTTATTTGAATCAAATTCAAATACATATATCTCTTAAAACATATAATTTTAATTTGAATCATATTCAAATTAATTTTAACCTATAGTTTTAATATGAATCCAATTCATATTAATTATTATTTGAATCTTATTCAAATATATCTCTCATATTGTATTGATTAATTTTGAATCTTATTTAAAATTATAATGTATCTATATATACATTATATTAATTGTATCTTATACAAATTAACTTACATTCCCTTATATAATTTGAACACTTCAAATTCTTTTAAAACTCTTGATCCTCGTTTTATCCATGTGAGCTAAGATGAGACCTAATGGACCTACATATTATAAGCTCTAATGACCCGAGATTAATTAATTAAACTCGTTAATTAAATTCATCAATATTCATTAACTTTGGGGCACTCCATTAAAGACTCATACCTACACTCTTATGTACTGTGGAACATGTTGTGTCCATGGATAGAACCATTAAAAGTAAGTCAATCCTTCACAAGTCCATAATTACAGTTGGATCAAATTATCATTTTACCCCGTTACTTCTCACTCTTCAAGTACCACTGATTATAGAACAATCTGTTTATTGTCCAACCATAAACTAAGCCCCTCTCAGGCCAATAAGAGGGTGAGGCTTAATTGTTCAAGACACAGAGTCAGCACTTAAGGAAACAACTTGTCTACTTACCATAAATACAATAGGGAGTGAATTCTATCTTGCGTGGCTATGTTCTCAGCTCCTCGTTGAGTCTTGTTTCCAAAATGGTAGGATTATTGAGTTGGTAACCTGGGTCATTCTCACCCATACAAATCAAAGGACGATCCCTCAACGGTAGAAGTTCATAACTTGCTCAGGATTGAAATCGAGTTACATATGGTCACCCTATGAAATATTAATCTCGTTAATCAACGGTGTTACCAAGTGAGATTAATTATTTCGCGATCCAGCCTTATACAAACTCATTGTATAGGATATCCCCAAGCACATGTCTCCACATGAACAATTTCGATCAAATCGTTTGTAAATATTACGAAGTGGGTCATATCCATATTGTCACCAGGATAAGGTATCCAACTTTATCCATATACTATAGATCATTTTTAGGTTATTACTGGAACATGATCCACCCGTATGTCGACCACATTCTATTCAAGTTACATCAAATAACTTGAGATGTTCATTTATTGGATTTTGAGTTATGCAAAACCATTATTTTATTGAATAAATAATTTGTTCACAATTCAAGCCACAAGTTTATGGCACAAAACCCAACAGTATAGACCCCTGACCATCTACCCAAGGTCTCAATACTATTCTATGGCGTTTGGCGTTCGTCCCCTTGGCCATTTACCCAAGGCTCTGAATTGTTGCATCTACTTTTAACCACTTATGACCAAGACCTCGATGACCTTGCAAAACATTGGCCCTTGCCATTTCCTTCGAAGGCCCCAATACATGCCTTCCATTAAGACTCATCGCATCAACCATCGACCATTTTTACTTGAAATCTTGACACTCATTTTTGTCCAAAATTGACGTATATCTACCCCCAACCATTTATCCAAATAGTTACATATCAATCATCTGATATTGATACTCACCCATTCTTTTCATAACAAGTACAACTCTCACACATAAGTCCTACAACATTATTTCTAAATAATGGCACATGCAACATTCAACTCACAAAATTATAACATGCTATGAACACAACCATACATGCTTTAAAACCAAGCGTTATGGCAATCACATAAAACCACAATAACGTTAGTATGCTTTATAACATAAAAACCTACTCACAAATATTCCAGTATGCTTTCATAGATACAACCAACCCATATATCCAATAATTATATATTCAGAATTCACAATAAGTAAAGTAAAATTATATCAGAAATCAATCACTTTTGCATAACCATCGACAAATAATTAGAATATGTAAATTAGTAACGAAGGCACAAGCCGAGCAAGCAAACAAATATGTATCACACAACAAACATTCCTCAGGTAAGAACTACTTACAAAAGATTCTAACGCTTGTCTAAACAACAAAAAATCAGTACATAAAACAAAAAAAATAAATGCTCAAGTTAGAATCCAAATAGAAACAGTTAAATTGAACTGAAAAAAGGGACTACACACTCTATTACCTACATAATCTTACTCAAATCACTTGGCTAAGACTAGGTCAATGTCGAAGGAGTCCGACACTGCGAAATAAAATTTGAAGGGGCTCGAGCTTGCTGGTCCGATGCTGGGAGTGGGTAACACCGATTTGGGCTCGAACAAGGGTGGGTAGGCGCATAACTTTCCTGGAAGGAAGAAACTGTCGCGGGTTTAGCATTGAGACCACGAATTATTAGGTTGTTGCAGCTCACGCTAGTCATGGCTATGCTCCATTCGTCAAGCGTTGCCGCATTGAGAACAAACCGCTATTGGAGGTCACGCCGCCTTATCGGAGAGCTGCAGGTCGACCTTCGTGGAGGGTCACTGAAAAGCTGCGTTGTCAGCTATCGTTCCGTATCGTGATCCACCACTGCAGGTTCATGGGAGTCACCGGATTCCGCGTTTGAAAGAGGTTGTGTTGCCGCAGGAAGAAAATCATAGTCCGAGGGTTATTCGTGGGTCACGCCGCCAAAGGACGCTACAAGTTGCGGGTTGTAGATCCAGATCTTCGTCATTGTCGTGTTGTTGGAGAAGGGAGTTCGCATCACCAAAGAACATCGCTGGGGGTTGAGGGGTACAAAATAGGGGGGGTGGGTTGGCGTTTGAAAGGAGGAGGAAGGGATGGATTTAGGATTTCTCTTTTTATTTTCTTTTCCTTTCCTTTCTTTTTCTTTCCTTCTATTTCCAAAAAGAAAAAAAATTATTAAATAAAAAATAAGGCTAATGACATTATAAATAAAAGAGGAAGAAATCCTAATTATTTTCTAGAAAGAAATTCACTCTTAAAAGTATTTGAGAATAGATGAACTTGAATTTTGAAATCAAAAGATAAAATCTAAAATGGAAAAAATAAGTTTTCTCAGAATTTGAATTAAGATTTAATTAAAAATATCTTCCAAATTTCATGAATTTAATTTATCTAAACTAGGTATTCAAACTTAAGTTCCAATTAACCCAAAATTTGAATTTCAAAAATTAGAAAATCTAAAAATTCAATTTATAAAGATAGGTGGAAAACCGAAGGCACAGATTACAATTCTAAATAAACTGGCCTGAGAATGCGGTGCGTTACATAACCATTAAATAGACACGATTTTCATACGTGATCTCGACGGTCATCTCTTTGAAATATACCAAAATATTGAAGAAACGAGGTATGATAATTTTTTTAATTGAGAACAATACATAATTGAACAAGATATTAACTATTGATATATATATACACATATATGCATATGATGCTTAAATTGGATGATAGGTTTGAAAATTTGTAATTAAATAAAAAAAAGGTCTAAAGTTAAAAAAAAGAATCTAACAGGAATAAAAATATCAATGGTAAAAATTGAACTATTTAAAGATCCTAATTACACAAAAGGATGGAATGTATGAAATTTACACTTTTGTCATGAAACAAACTTATTTAAGATGGTACGCATCACCTAAATTACAAAACTATCCTTTTGTATATACACATTAATATTGACTGATTTTTAAATTCTAGAATTCATTAATTGGAAGGTTATATTTCGAATCTCATGATATTTGCTTAATGATACTTTCCAAAAGAAGCTAAAATACCAAAACATCCAAAAATATCCCCAAATCCCTCAAATTCGAAAACCTCCAAAAATATCTCCAAATTCCCCAAATTCGAAAATAATGACGGTTTGTGTCTTCATCTCCGTTCGCCGGGATTATTCTTCCGACTACTTGCGCCTTCTCCGACGATTCACCTCGATTTCGTTTGCTCCTCCATTCGTCTGCTTCGTCTGTCTCAAAGGCTTCGTATCTGTCGCAGAGTTGTCCATTCGCGTCTCAAAGCAGTCTGTTTCCGTTCTACCGTCGTTCTGTTTCTGTTCGTTCCTTCGTCTCCGGCCCCCACCTCCGTTCTTCTTCGTCACCAGAGCAGTTCGTCTCCGTTTATCCCGATCGAAAAGTTTACATTCCAATATATCCTAATATATTCTAATGTTGAAAACCTTGTTTTTTTTGGGTACTGTTAAACCCTTTTCTTGTACTGTTTTTTTGTGTGTATATATTCCAATATATCCTAATCTTCATTCCATACCCAAGTAGTATCTAATAGTTGTATATATAGGGTTATATGGGAATATATCTTATAGTGAGTTTCATCTTAACGTATAAAGCACCATAACAAATTTGTGCATTTCCCTTTTTGTGTGTAGGGATACAAAGGGATATATCTTATAATGGTTGTCTTGCACTCTTTACCTTTTTGTGTATAGGGATATATTGGGATATATGGGGAAAAAGTGCTCGAACGGAGAGGAACCTATTGAATCAAATCTGAAATGCGTCCGACGGTGACTTCCAAAAACCGGTGGGAATTTACACATGAAGAGAGATGTAATTGGATATTTTTTCCATTAATAATAATGGTAAATCATATGAATAAATCTTTTTTTGAAGTAGTGAATCAAGCAATTAGTGTTGAAATTTTGTATGAGGCTCACAATAATTAAAAGAATAGGATTACAATTTAGGGATTCAAATCTTTTAAATTAAAAAAAAAAGTAAATGTAAAAAAAAGGGTAAAATCGGTATTTTAAAAAAATATTGCATACAGAAATCTAAAAGTGTAAAATTGGAAAACTTTAGACATTTGTGAAATTAAGTTTAAAAAACAGTCCTCCGAAAACATTATCTCTAAAAAAACGCAAGCTTCCATCCCATATCGGAAAGGTAACAAGGGGGAGGGGAGTCGCCCCTATAAAATCCCCTCCCCGCCCATTTATTCCTTACGCGATGGTTGATGGGCTGGGCTCATTCTGTAGGCCCAACTTCTTAGTTAATTTTTTTTAACGATATGTCGATATATCGATAATTTTCTCGATATTTTATATATCATCGATAAAGGGGGAAAAACGATTTTTCCCCCACTATGTCGATGTTGAGCCTCTCAACACGTCAAGTCGAACAACATTTAGAACACTGATTATAACTTTTAAATAAATTTGTTGATATTTATTTAATTTAAATAAAACACATAATAAATAACTAAAACCAATTATATTTATGGAGAAAGGTAAAGTAGAGGTACCTCTTTTTCTATATCCCTATATAGTATAGATATGGATTTTAAAAAGCATATTACTTTATTTAAAAAGAAAACTGAATATTAGAATAGAAGAACAACATAATAAATTTTATTTTATTAATTTTCTATTATTAGTCAACTTATTTGCTAATTAAAAGAAAAAAAAGAGAATAATTTTAAAAAATGATTTAGTCACCTACAACGCCGCGAAAGCAGAAGAGGAAAATTTTCACTTGGCGCCAAAATGTCGCCCGGAAATCGTCCTCAGTCACTGCGCGCGAAAAACCTGAAAATGTGTTCATCCTCCCGCCAATTCCTTCGTTTTATCTTCTTCAATTCTGAATCATTCTCCGCGGCCGATCCTTCCTCTCATCCTCCTCTGCAATTTCCTCCACATGGATCTCTCCGACATTGCCAGAAAGCTCGAGCTTTCAGACTCCGAAAACCTAATCCGTAAAGCTGGGGAGCTTCGTCGTCTCTCGGATCTTCATTTGAATTCCTCCGTTATTGGCGTGGTAGGCTTTAATCTACTCCTCATCCGATCTATGCGTGATCGGTTTTGATCAATTCTGCATTTAGTTTGAGTACTCGTTGTTGTTTGTGGTTATTAGGGAGAGGTTTGCAAGGCCGTAATCTGTTTGGAGATCGCCGCTACACGGTAGGGGTTTTGAATTCGTGGTTGAACTTTATTCATTCTCGATTTTAATTCACTTTCTATTGATATTTTTGGTTGTTTATGAGGATTGATGCATGTTATCGCAGATTAGGGATTCTATTTGATCGACCCGGTGCAATCAAGTTAAGCGGGATGTCGGAAAAGGCGTACACCAGATCTTTCAATTTGTTGCAGAATGGTCTTGGTTTCAAGTGCGTCTTTCGTGATCTGTATTTCTCTCTGTGACTACTCTTGATTCCATTTCGTTAATTGGAACGAATTGGTTTTCTGGTATTGCAGGAACAGACTCGATATCAGAGAACTGGCAGTGCAGTTTGGGTGTGTAAGGCTAGTTACATCAGTGCAGAAGGGCTTGTCCCTGTAAGATCCCTATAATTAGAGCTTTTCAGATTCTTCAAATTCTTCAAATTTTTAGGCCTTATTTTCTACCTTAATTTCTTTGGTTGTTTAGATTTTTGGTTCCATTTTAAAACTTGATTGGTCCAAAATATGACATCTATTTATGTTTATTTTAGTTACAAGGATCGGTTTGTAGCATCACTGCCAGCTTCTCGACGGGCAAATGCTGACTTCTCCCGATCGGTATTTACGGCTGTAGCATTCTATCTGTGTGCAAAAAAGAACAAGGTACCTTTGTGGTTTATATCCATCGTTTTAGTTTTGCAGCATTGATATGTTTGCCCCATAATTCTTACCATAAATGCTCCTTCATATAACAGCTCAAAGTTGACAAAGTTAAGCTCATTGAACTCAGTGGTACATCTGAATCTGAATTTTCATGTGTAAGGAGCTTTTCCTTTCTGTTGATTTGTATATAGGGATTGAGACAAATATTAACGAATTTCCACCATAGCAGGTTGCTACTTCTATGAAGGACTTGTGCTTTGATGTCTTTGGGATTGCAAATGAAAAGAAAGATCCCAGGGATGCCAATGGGAACAGAGGTATGTGTCTCTCATGCCTTAAATTTCCCCATTTTCTCACACCTTTTTTGTCGGCTTAACTTATGTTTTTGCTCTTCCCTATGATTGCGTTGCAACAGACCTCCTAGACGCATTGCCAGAGAAAAGAAAACTCGAGGATGGCGGTCATTTATCGGATGACGATGAAGAGGTATCAAGTAGCTGCATCGCAAGTACTAGAATTTCATGAAAGAAGTCTAATTGTTCATGTTCCCATATTTCATGTTCAAGGATGACATGCTTTGCATTTTTGCCGAAATTGAGGAAGTACTGAAGAGTTGTTTTTCAATATCATGTTTGAAGCCTTTCTGCTGTTGTTTCAAAAAGTTGTTTGTCTTCTTAATGTCTTGATGTAATCCTTGTTTCTTCTCTTCCATTGTCCCGTTTATGCTTCAATGGCCTTATATTTGGCATTAACAACTATTAATGTGGTGTGCAATTTCTAGTTTCCAAGATCTAAACGACGCAAGCCAATGGCTGAACATGCGTATAATCAGTGGAAGTCCTCTGTCATTGCTTCCAACAACCTAACCAAGACAAAAGGTCTTTCAGAACTACTTATTTTCTACTGTGCAAAGTTATGCTTTCGATGTTAACTAAAGTAGTTAAATCTAACTATTATTGTACTTCTTTTTCCAGTTCTTGGCAAGCGATCTAGGCAAACTTCCCTTAACTTTTTCAAGGAAATTAAAGAATCAGATGTTAAGTAGTTGTGGTGCCATTGTGATACAGATGAAGATTGACAAATTGATGGTTTTGATTTGGTGAAGTTCGATAGTTGGCGATCGGCTCAGTTAAGCTCATGAGGAGGGTAAAAACAGTCCCTCGGCGTTGCTGAGTAATTTCTATTCTTATAAAACGTTGTGGCTCAAGAAGGCCAGAATTTTTGCATGTACACATTAGTGTCTGAACGTAGTTATGAATTGTATAGACAAGCATCAAAATTTATAAAGCATGAGGATTTTTATTTTGTTTAGCTATGTGCAAATGTTTTACTTTTGAGCAGGGCGGGATGTTCATGTTCCTGGGGAATCTTAATCTTCATCTCCTTCCAAATCTTCAATTTTGAATTTCTCATTCGGAATTGAATATCTTGTATGGAATTATTTTAAATTATTTTGGGTCTTTTGTAATTAAAAAACAAATAAATATTAATTGAATAGGGCTAAATGAGCTATTTCAGCATGATTGTTGAACACCATCCATGAATGAAAATGTTGTGTTCATAATTTCATAGAAATGTTGAGTAGATAAAAATATCGATAAAATATCATGTGGAATTATATAAATGAAAAATTTATAAAAATAATTAAATGAACAAATAAGCATTTTAGTTCTTTTAATCAAATTAAAATTTTGTACTATTAGTCATATTTTGTTGATATTACTTTTTAATATTTTTATATTTTTGGTGATGGTATAAAAATGTTGATTCGTCCATATCAAATATATAGACATGAAAATGTCGACAGAGATATCAGCATCCAACAGCCTTGCCCATGCTTGACAATAGCAAACTGTCTGCCATTTGAAAATCACGTTGTTTCTAGCTTCGCAAATCTTCCCAAGCAAATAAAAGCATTGCCTGTTCGTCAAAATCCTCCAAGAATGTCCAGGTCCATTTGAAATACACTTTGGTGCTCCATCCAACAAACCTGTAATCAACAGAAAAAATATATATATAAAAAAAGAAAAAACATTAGAAAAATAACTTCATAGGTCACGAATTTTCTTACACTTCCATAGAATGTAGATGTAGATGGTAGATTCAGTTGTTTTCCGACAGAGGACACAAAGGATTCATCGAGATGCCCCTGGAGATGAGATTCTCTTTCGTTGGAATGATGTCATTGTAGACACGCCAGGAGCTCATTTTAATCTTCTCATGAACCAATGTTTTCCAAAATCTTCTCCGCCACTCATATATCTCTTCACATATTCACCATCTAGAGGTCTCAATAAAAGCCCACTAGCTTATAAGTATTATAATACACTATATTTAGTTACATAAATGAAAACCACTCACAAAATAATCAAGATCTAAATTACCCAAAACAACGGATATTGATCTGTACCCTTTCTATACTGCCAATACCTGAGCCACTACCTCTAATTTGCCACGAAAATCTCCTTCAAACGCTGCTGATAAACAACCCACGACTTCTCCTTTTGTTTCACGGCTACCCTAAATGGAAAACAAAAAGGCGATTTAAAAGTCCATGTAGCGTTGAAACGCTACCTGTAGTGTCTTAATGCTACGACTGCAGCAACGTCAATATAAACGCGCAAGCGACACTTTTGTTTTCCTTCTTCATCTCGACGCATCCCAACTCGCCCCTGACTCGTTTCGACGTCGATTTGGCTCCACCAATCTCAACAATCTCCCACTTGAAGATAAAGTGACAACCTCGCCTCCCACTAAACCAACAATGTCTCTCATCTTGGCAAAGGTCAATTCTAATTGCACCAACAGTAATTGAATCTCATGTGCTCGACCCTATCCAAGTTTCGTCTGTAATCGCTTAGAGATTGAGCAATCCTACGTGGTTTTGTCTCCTAGACGTTAGAGACACAGCCACATGCTCCTGCTCGATCTAAATGGTCCCTGATGCTTCCTTCCTCGATTGAACCCAACGACCTCTGAAGAAAGATTTACCCTCTAATAGCTTGGCATTCCCACTCAAGTCTATTGCCACTCTAGAGATTTCGCTCCTGACTTCATTACCCACTGTTCCCTCGATGCACTCTTTCGCCTATCCGACCGCATCAGCTCACTAACCCGTCTAACAATTGGGTTAGAAACTGCCAACCTGTTGAACTCCTCGTTTGAGCTGTTCCCCTTTCCCCTCTCTCTACTTCCCAACTGTTTTACTTTAATTGATGTTAGATTTTCATTTTCTGTCTTGGTTGTCATTGCTATTGATCATTTCAAGTCTCGCCCTGAACCATATACAGTCCTGTGCATCCTCTGTCTCTGTGATTCCTTGGCAACCTCAAATCTAGACACATATACTGAAGCTTCTTTGTGGCCTACTGCCACTACCTCAGATCCCCTCACTAGCTTCCAACTACCATCTCCAAACTCACTACTGTAACCTTATTCATCAAACTTCCTAACAGATATCATATTCCTCCTAAAACTACGCACATATGTGACATCCCTAAAAAATAGCTCAATTCCAGTGCCAATCTTCATATTAACATCTCTGATGCCCTTGATCTTGGAGAGTTTATTGTTTCCCATTCTCACCGTGCCAAAGTTCTCTGTAGTGAAAGATGTAAACAACCGTCTGTCTGAAGCGATATGTACTAAGGCTGCACTGTCCATTGCCCAGTATGGTGTCTGCTCTATAGATGTGCTAATCTCAGCGCTAGCAAGCAACACCTTAGATGACAAGTATTTTACAACATCATCTTTTTCTTGATCCTCCTTAAGCTTCCTGCAAAATCTTTTGACGTGTCCCTTCTTGTGGCAATAGAAACATTCCACATCTCCATTGTTATTCCATCGTCCTGATTGTGCCTTTGCTGTCTTTTCCCATATTCCATTTTCGCTTTTCCATTGCTCTGAACTACCAAGGCTAATTCCATATGTTTTTCCAACCTAGAAGTAGAAGTAGAATTCTTTCCTTTTCCTTTCGTGTGAATCTCTTCAACTATTGCAGCATTTCAAACATTTGAGAATTTCACACACTTATCCCCCAATGAATTCGACACCGCTATCTTCGTTGTCTCCCAACTATCAGGCAAAGAAAACAACAACTTTATAATCTTCACCTCCTCTGAAAAAGTTATCTCCATAGACTCCACCTTGTTCATCAGATCGATGACTTCATTTATGTGGGAGTTCATTGGAGTCCCTCTCCATGTGGATGTTGAAGTATTTCGTAATGAGATACACCTTACTGTTTACATTAGGTTTTTAATACATGTCAGTCAAAGCCTTCATCAGTCCTTTGTTCTCTGATTCACCATGAGGCTTGCCACGTTCATCGACAAACATAACCTGATGATTGCTACTATTTGCTCATCCATCTTTGTCCACTCTTGATTTTTTATCCTAGTGATTGATCGTATTTCAGGATCTTGGAATCTTCTTGTATGTAAGAAGATCTGTCACTTGCATCTTCCAAAACCCAAAGTTCTCCCCATCAAATCTCATAACCCACTCGAAGTAGTGATGCGACTTTTGATTGGATACCATGATACTGCAACCTTCGATTTGATATCACTTGTTGGGAAATTAAGGTGCTATACACATTTCCCCTTCCACAGTAATATCCAGTTATCTAAGCCAATTACACAACACACAAGAGAAATATAGGGAAAGCAATAAACGACACAAGAATTTATACTGGTTCACCCTAACAGTTTATGAGCTACGTTTAGTCTTTCAATCAGATGCAGGTTCCACTAAAATAAGTTTGGATACAGACACTCAAATCTATCTTCCATAGATATCTACCATCTAGAGGTCCTAACAAAAGCCTTTTAGCTTCTAAGTGTTCTAACACACTATATTTTGGTACAGAAATGAAAAACACTCACAGAATAATCAAAGATCTAAATTACACCAAAACAACGATCTTAATTAAAGAGTAGTGAGAGAGATGACACCATAAGTTTTTATAGTGGTTCGAAAATCCCTACTCTACTCCCCAAGACTCATTCTTAGATATTTTACTGCACGGTTCTCTTGCAGGTGAGAACCCAATTGACCCTCTTTTTGAACTAAGCTAAAGAGAAACTCACGAACCTTTTTACTGGTTCAAGATCCAACCAATACGATCTTTTTCACTGGTTCAAGATCCAACCAATACGATCTTTTTCACTGGTTCAAGATCAAACCACTAGGATCTTTTTCACTGACTCATAACCAAACCAATACGATCATTTTCACTGGTTTAGGATCAAACCACTCTTACAATCTTAAGGTGCGCTCACACCTTAATACAAAATCGCTCAAATACATAGACTAAGCTCCCACTCTAATGTACCTCTCACCATAACAAAAATAAGCAAATTTTGATATATAATAGAATGAGAATTTAGAGATTTGGAGAGCAAAAATCGAAGAGGATAAAGATATTTGCTTTATAATTGGTGTGTGAAGAAAGGTGAATTTGGCGGTTTTCAATAGAATTTTGAAGATGAATTTGCGCCATTGGATGTGCAACAAGGATGAACGATGTAGATTAAGGTGAATGATAAGGTAAAAGAATAAAGAATATTTATGGAGATTGAAAGAGTATATGAAGATTGAAAAAGAATCGATGATGATTGAGTGATTGTAAAGATGAAGAGATTTGTGGGAAATTTGATTTGTAGAGATTGAAAGTGCCACACGTTGTCTTCTCATTTGTTCGATTATTGGATGCCACGTCAGCATAAGTATGTCCTCTTAATGCCACATGTCAGCTTTTGAGTGGTCTACTTGTCCATGTCACTCCCCACGTATGATTTTTCTCCTGACTTGTTTTGACCATAACTTCTTAGTATGAACATCGATTTGAGTGATATGAAAGGTGTTGAAATCATCATTCCAAGCTCTACACTATAGATACTTTGAAACACTAAAACCATCAGTAAATATAGTTTGTTATCATCAAAATATTTTGATATGATTGAAGCTCGTAAAGCTAACAATCTTCCATAGGATGAATGAGACGACGATTTAGTCAATAAGAAAGGAAATAAGAGATAGGGATAAAAAAGAAAACACCATAAAATATAATGGATCACCCTAAGCTTGGGACTACATTCACCTGTTGGGATTGGAGACAAAAAAATGGGAATTAAAGGAATGAAAAAAAAAAGTGAAGTCATTGAATATTTAAAAGCTAAGAGACTTTTGTTGGGACCTCTAAGGGATATTTTTGGGGAGAGATTATTGTAATCCAATTCTTGACAATATTAATGAATTACCCACATTTAAGTGGAAGACTAGACGTAGTCCTTAGTTGGTGAACCAATATAATTTTGTTGTGTTATATTATTGTGTTTTACAGTTTCTTCTTTATTTGCATATTGTGCTGTGTGTTTGAATATACCTGTGGAAGGGGAAATTTTTTGAGTGTGTTGCCCTAAACTCGTAGTTTTTATTTATGTAAAAATAAATTTATATTCAATCAATTTGTTGTTGAATTCATAGCATTACATTGTCTAAATCCAATAAACTAAACATCTAATGTTATTTTCATATAACCAGGACAGTATATATATTGGGTATATATTTGATATACCCTTGATATACAAGTGGATAATGTCCCGAGAATAACCTAAAGGGTCTATAGTATATGGATAAGGCTGGGTACCTTATCTTAATAACACTATGGATACGACCCACTTTGTAATTGTTACAGACGACCCAATCCATATCGTTCGTGTAGAGACATGCGAGTGGAGGTATCCTATACAATGAGTTTGTATAAGACCAGACTGTGAAATAGTCAATCTTTAGATATAATAGGATGACTAGACAACTCATTCTCAATCCTGAGTGAGTTATGGACTCCTGCCCATGAGGGCTCGTCCTTTGATTTGTATGGGTGAGAGTGGTCCGAGTCGTCGACTCAATATTCCTACCATTTTGGGGACGAGACCGAATGAGGATCTGGTAACATAACTTCACAAGATGGAATTCACTCCTCCCCAACTTTCGAGGAGTAGATAAATGTTCTCTTAAATGCTGACTCTAAGACTTGAACAAGGGGCACCACCCTCTCACTGGCCCGAGAGAGACTTCTAGTTATTGGTTGGACCATAACCGGATTGTTCATTAGATGAGCATTGGTATTTAAGGAGTAAGATGTAACTTAGGGGTAAAATAATAATTTGATCCAGCTTGAGTTACGAGCACTTGTGAAGCATTGACTTGCCATTAATGGTTGTATATCCGTGGACACGAAAATATTCTGTAGTGAGAAGAGTGCAGTTGCGGATCTTTAGTGGAGTGACCCGCAGTTAATGAATATTGATTAACTCGGTTAATGATTTTGACCGATTAATCTTGTATCGTTGGAGCTTCTGATCTGTAGGTCCATTAGGTTCCCTTGCTAGCTCACAATGGGTAAAACGAAGATCAAGAATTATAAAATAATTTGAAATGTTCAAATTATTTAAGGGAATGTATATAATGTATTTGATACATTATATATAAATATATATTAATTTTGGATATATATTAATTTTGGATAAAAATTCAAAATTAATACTATATATTATGAGAGAAATTATTTGAATGAGATTCAAATAAAAATTAATGTGAACTATTCACATTAAAACTATAGGTTATAGGTTAAAAATAATGTGCATAAGATGTATATTACAAATATAGGTTATACGAAAGAAATCTTTAGAATATGATTCTATTTATTTGATTAATATATATATAAAAATTAATAATTAATTAAATAGATTAATAATTAATTAAATAGATTAATAATTAATTAAATAGATTAATAATTAATTAATTAATTATATATTAATTATTATTATTGTTTATTAATATTAATTTAATTTAAAATAAGATAAAATAAAAACTCCCCTTGCAATTTTGCAGGGGAGTAGGAAGTTTCATTTGATGTGGGATAACTCCCCACGTCATCATGGGTAATAGATGTAGAACATTTCTGCATTTTTTTCCCTAGTTCTTCCCCTGCATTTCTTTCCTAAGGTGTGGTGCTCTCAAGTGGTTGAACGAGAATTCCCTTTGATTTCATAAATCGGTGCTCCGACAAGCAGTCCTCAATACCACGAGAATAGTCGGGAAGATTTGGTGGTGGTGTTCATTTGCGATCACTAGAAGAAAGGTTCTTCAAAAGTGAGTTGTTCATTTCCCCTTGTATTTCCTTTTTTTTTTTTGCGTGTTTTAGTTC
>NW_019104659.1:110398-162956 GCF_001995035.1 Momordica charantia
ATTTTGGCATGTAGATAGCATCATTCTTATTGATTCGATCATGTAAGGGCCTATTGTTTTGGGTATTATATTTCTGTATTGAGCCTGTAAGTCTGATTCGTTCAAAAGCTGTTCGTGGCGTCGGATTGGACGTTTTTTTTTGCAGAAAACATGCGAAGAAGACGAAGCAGTCCCAGCAGGAAGTGCCATGACGCTATGCAACAGTGCCATGACGCTATGCAACAGTGCCATGACGCTGCTTTTTTGGGCAGTAGCGCCGCGGCGCTGCCTTGGCTGTTCTAGTGCTACAGCAGTCCCGCAATGCTGCCTTTTAGGGTCGCGACATTGTCCCAGGTGTTTTCGGACATGGTTTCATTGTTCCGGTTTGCGATTCGAGGGATATTTCGGGCGTTTTCTTCATATATTTTTATTTATTTATTTTTGGTTTCTTAGATGCCAAAATTCGGTCCAACTTTGCTATTTAATTATTTTATGCATTTTGAATGTATATTTTAATTAAAGGTATATTGCATAATGTATGCCATATAGTTTTAAAATCCCACCATAGGATACATGCATAATATGTATGCATATTTGATATATAACATGTATGTATAATCATGCATTATATAGTTATAAATGTTATAATGTATGAATGCTTGTTTTTCATGATTAGTTAATATAAGTGTTGTATTAATTAGATGAAAATAAAGTTGCATTGAGCATGACATTACTTTAGTTAATATAATTGTTATATTAACGTATGTCGTCAATGCATATTTATAGGTTTAATTTCTTAAATTTTATAAGAGTTATAAAATTTTGGTGGATAGAAATTAGAATCTATAATAAAGAGTTGCATGCAAACATATAATCTAAGTTAATTAATTTTAAAGAGGTTTAAAATTAATTAGACCTTAGGTTGTATCTTCTAATTTGATTAGGGGGTAGTATTTTATTTTGTTTTAACTAGGCTTAAAATGAAATAATAAAATACTAAATATAAAATATTGCTTATAAGGGAACCCTGTCTAAGGAAGGTTCTGTCTAGGCTGAGGTATTTAAGCTGACGGTAAGGGAACACCTCTACTTAGAAACCGACCTGGAGGTTGAATTAGTCAATAATTTATATGCATACAATAATGTCATTAGTTTATTAAAACATTTGATAAACTAACACATTAATGTACAACTTCCAATATAAATAGTTATATTGTGCCGACTAAAAATTCACTTAGCTGGGAATTACCGAAGTAATATACCATAGTCTTAGAATACTAAGTGGGAGCAAAAGAGAATGTGTAATATACCACGTATATTTTTGATATATAAGGTATATATAACATATTTTTTCTCTCACGTTTCTCGTTACTGTTCACACTGTAAGTTCTATGCTCGACCTCGTGTCGCCCTGGACACAGACTCCCTACAGAAGGTGTTTGCATGATTCAATGTCGAGGTGAATGGAGATAGTATTCATAGTAAGTGGGAGAAAGACGTGTAACAACACATCCTACGGTCTCCAACATTGATTTTCACGTGATATTTTATACATGACCTGCATGTCGTCCTAGAGCAACCATCCCTACGGAGGGTCCATTGTATGAAATCGAAACCAAGGCAAACTCCAGAAATGGATAAGGGTTTCTTAGTTTTTGCTCCAATATTTTCCTTTCCTACGGCGAGATTATTGGGGCAGACCTCTAAGGTCTGAAAATGGTAGGTCACACTTACGAGGAGTTGTTAAGCTAGTTAGCAATTCCCTGACCAAATAAACGATGACTAAAGGTTATAGGAATAAGAGTTATTCTAGTGTAAGATTTAGCTGAGAACGTCTCAATTCAATGAAGGGGTAGCTATCTGCTCTGTGGTGGCTATTGCTCTAAATCACTGAAGTATCGTTGCAAAACAATTTTGTTAGGGTGCTTAATTACTTTTGCTAAAATTTGATTGAGTTTAAATGATAATGCATGAAACTAATATAGGTTTGTTTTTATTTTCAACATGTCTACTACTATAATTGCACTCTTAGTTGGAAAAACTTAACGGCGAGAACTACAATCAATGGAAATCGAACCTAAACACCATACTAGTGATAGATGATCTTAGGTTCTTTGTCTTGCAAGAGGATTGCCATCAAGCTCCTGCGCTTAACGCCACTGTGGCGTTGTGCAACACCTATGACCGATGGATCAAGACCAATGATAAGGCCAATGTCTACATCTTGGCGAGCATATCTGATGTGCTTTCTAAGAAGCACGAGGATACGGTCACCGTTAGGGAGATCATAGACTTGCTGTAAAACATGTTTAGACAACTGGCCTCACATGCTCGACATGAAGCTCTTAAGTTCATTTACAACTCCTGCATGAAGGAGGGCTCCTCAGTGTGAGAACATGTTCTCAACCTGATGGTCCACTTCAACATGGCAGAGTAGAACGGGGCCGTCATAGATGAGCATAGTCAGGTCAGCTTCATTCTGGAATCTCTTCCAAAGGGTTTCCTGACATTCCGCAGCAATGCGGTTATGAATAAGGTAGAGTACACTATTACCATGCTCTTGAACGAGCTGTAGACCTACCAGTCTCGTATGAAAAATAAGGGATAGGAAGGGGAAGTAAACGTTGCCACCTCAAAACGGTTCCACCGAGGTTCGACCTATGGAACAAAGTCTGCATCCTCTTCTTCTGGAAGTAAAACTTTCAAGAAGAAGAAAGCTGTTGGTAAGAGGTCTAAACCTGACTCCGCTGCTGCCGCTGCCAAGGAAGGCAAGGCCAAGACTGCAGACAAAGGAAAATGTTTCCACTGCAACGTATACGGGCATTGGAAGCGCAATTGCCCAAAATACCTGGCCGAGAAGAAGAAACCCAACAAAGGTAAATATGATTTACTTGTTTTGGAAACTTGTTTAGTGAAGAATGATTACTTTGCCTGGATACTTGATTTAGGAGCCACTAACCATGTTTATTCTTCATTTCAGGAAATTAGTTCCTGGAGGCAGCTTGAAGCCGGAGAGATGACTCTCAAGGTGGGAATGGGAGAAGTCGTCTCAACTGTGGCAGTAGGAGAGCTTAAGTTGTTTTTAGACAAGAAATCGTATATTTTATTAGATAATGTATATGTTGTTCCTAAAATAAAGAGGAACCTGATTTCAATTTCTTATCTGTTAGAACAATTGTACTCTGTTTCTTTTGCTATGAATAAAGTGTTCATTTCCAGAAATGGTGTTAACATTTGTTCTGCCTTGTTAGAAAATAACTTGTATGTGCTAAGACCAACCGTAACTAAAGCAGTTTTAAATACTGAGTTATTTAAAAATGCTAAAACTCAAACTAAAAGGCAAAATGTTTCTCCCAAAGAAAATACCTATCTTTGGCACTTAAGATTAAGTCACATTAATTTCAAAGGATTGAGAGGTTGGTTAAGAATGACCTTCTAAGAGAGTTAGAAGACGATTCTTTACCACCATGTGAATCTTGTCTTGAAGGCAAGATGACTAAAAGACATTTTACTGGGAAAGGTTACAAAGCAAAAGAGTCCTTAGAACTTATACATTCAGACATTTGTGGTCTGGTGAATGTTAAAACTCGAGGGGGATATGAACACTTCATTTCCTTTATAGATTAAGGTACGGTTATCTATACCAAATGCAACACAAGTCTGAAGCCTTTGAAAAGTTCAAGGAGTACAAGACTGAAGTTGAAAATCAATTAGGTAAAACCATTAAAACAATTCGATCCGATAAGGGTGGAGAGTATATGGACTTGATATTCCAAGACTATATGATAGAAAATGGAATCACATCCTAACTCTCAGCCCCTGGTACACCTCAACATAACGGTGTATCAGAAACGAGAAACAGACCCTGGTTAGACATGGGTTGATCAATGATGAGTTGTGCTCAGTTGCCTAACTTATTATGGGGTTATGCAGTGAAGACTGCGGTTTATATTTTGAACGTAGTTCCTTCGAAAGTATTTCTAAAACACCCTTTAAATTATGGAAGGGTCGTAAGCTAGTTTATGCCACTTTCGTATTTGGGGATGTCCGGCACACATGCTCGTGACTAACCCAATGAAACTGGAGCCTCGTTCAAAAGTATGTCTATTCGTAAGTTACCCTAAAGAGACGAGAGGTGGTCTCTTCTTCAATCCTCAAGAAAACAGAGTGTTTGTATCGACAAATGCCACATTCTTAGAAGAAGACCACTGTATTTGGTCCGACTCTCTTTTGTTAAAAAAAATTCATTATTTATTTTATTAAGTTTTATTTAATTGTTTTAGTATAAATAACATAAGTATACTTTTACTATAAGTTTTAATGTAAAGTTTTATATTAAATTATTTTTTAAAATAGACTTTGTTTAAAAAAAGGATTTGTTTATTGTTATTACTATTTAATTGTTGTTATTGAAAAAGAAAATAACATAAAAACCCAATTAAGCATTTGTAGGGTTTTATTTTTATTTATTATTATTATTTTTTAAAGGGTCAAGTGAGAGGAGTAAGTTTGGTTCTTCTCCCTTTTTTTTTTACTCAAAATTAATCTAACTTCCTAATTTGGCTCACATGTTCTCCTATATAAGGAGGGTTTATTCGGTTTTAGGGGAAGGAGGCAGAGAAGAACAATCTGGGTGAAAAGTCAGGACTTTTATTTTTCTTTTTCTTTTTGTCTCTCTGTACCACTAAAAAAACATTTTTTTTCCTCTAACTTTCCTTCATTTTTCCCTCCATTTCCACGCTTCCTAAACATACTCATCTCATAAAATCACTCCATTTCCTCCCTTTCATTCTTCTTATTCGGTTTCAGTCTTGAAGAAACCAAAAAAAAAAAAAATTCCCCAAACCTCCCTCTGTTCTAATCTCTTGGTGGCGTTGGGTTTCTTTCTGGCCATGAACCTCCAACTAACTCGCAGCAACTGATACAACGTGACTTCCAACGACGACATAGCTGAACCTGGCAGTAAGAACACAAACTCCAGCGACTCATTCTGGTGCAGTGACGATCAGCACTTCTGCAACCTCCATTCCGGTGATTAAAGCAACTTAAGTGAGTAAAGGTGGTGTTTTTTTTAAGAAAAACTTTTTTGTTAATAAACAAATATGATTTTGGAAAAGAAAACAAGATGTTTGTTTTTGTTTTTTTTTACGAGTAAACGAAACCAAATTTTTCATAAATGGTTTTGAAAGAAAAGAAACGTTGTGAAAGGAAAATACAAGTTTTTTTTATTTAAAAATTGTTTTAAAATAACAAGTTTTGTTTTTATGAATAAGATGAGTTTTTTCTTTTAAAGAGGATTTTGTTTTATGTTAGTACCCAACAAATGTTCTTAAAAATTCTGTTTTACGTTTTGACAAAAAAAAAAGCTATTAAAATGCAAAGTTTTTTTCCTTTTTTGTAAAATAATTCTCTTTTAAAAATGAATTAAAGACTTTGTTTCAAATTTTATTTGATTTAGTAAAAATTAAGTTGGAAAAAGTTTTCTTTTAAAATAAAGTTTTTAGGAAAGTAAATAAAAGATTTAAAAGAAAATAAATTTTGCTTTTAAAATTACCAAGTAGGTTCATATTTTGCTGTTAAAATGAAAGATTTGTTAAATAAGGTTTTGAAAAAAGTGAATAAGAGTTTTTTTTTTTTTTTTTAAAAAAAATAAGTTTGGTTATATGCATAAGATTTTTTTTTATATATATAAATAAAATAGTTTTAAACAAATTTCAAATCTAAAATAAAATAAAAAGTTTTTTTTTGTAATTTTCTATTTATAATTTTTTTTTCTTTTTTCTTTTAACAAATTTCAAAAATACAAACGCGCCCCACGCACACCAGCACACCACCCGCGCGCGCACCACGTATAACTTAAGTCATTGGAGGTTATCCTTCGAAATCCAAGCCCACCAGCGCGCCCCTACTTTAAAAAGAATTCAATATCTTTAGGTGTTGGCATAGTGGTAATAGTCTTGGTTGTTGAACTCCACATCACGAATTCAAAACCTAAGAACGTGAGATATTTAAATAAAAAACTCAAAAGTATTTTTTCTTTTTTGGACCAAATATAATAGGATAATTTTCAACAAAATGTGGTATCATTTTCGAGCGGGTGTCGTAGGGTGCTAACATCTTCCCTACGCTTAACTGACTCCTGAACCAAAATTTTTTTCTCGTAGATTAAATTTTTTTAAATAGGTGACCAATCACACCTCGTAGATGATTGGTGGCGTCTCCAAACCCTATTCTTGAAAGAGACCCTTCAGCGGATGACGTCGGCTGCTCCGCGTCGCGATGACGTTGCGATAGCTTGGCAACTCCACTGGGAACTATTGAGAGTCAAGCCATTTTTTTTTGCGTTTATTATCCGTTATAAATTATTTTGGTCCATCATGTTTTTTTTTTCACATATTGTCATTTAATTATTTGCTTTTATAATTTCACATTATCATGAATTTCACACAATACACAAGCCTCCTACCCGGGCTTTACCTTTAAGATTAGATCGGAAACTGAGTAGTGTGACCTTTATAGAATTTCGGTTCCCATGCAGGCGCATGAAATTCTCCACTCAAGTTAACCATACTGCGAAAGCGTATAGAAGATTTAGGAGCCGTTTTCCTCTAGGTTATGTAGGCATTAACTTTACATTCATTTTAGCCCTAGCATAACATTTCGCTATTTATTTACTTGTTTTTGTTTAGGTTGGTGTTAATAAAGTGATGCATAAAAAAAAAGTCTCATTGCATTAAATAAGGAGAGGTCTCGTTGCATTTAAAAAAAAAAAAGAGTCACATTGCATATATATAAAGAAAGGTCTCATTACATTAAAAATGAGAGGTCTCATTGAATAAAAAAAAATAATGGAAGATCAAAAGGCTGAGCAGGAGAAAACAAGAAAAGATACTGAGGAGTTGCGTGAAAAGTTAGATGTCATTCTCCTCGCATTGGAAAAAGGCAAGACGGTTGCGGATCATGCTACATCTAGCAACCCCATCCATGAGCCGCAAGAAACTCCGCCTTATCCACCTGGGTAGGGTCCACCTCTTAGACCAGTAGCAGAGGGCTTTATGCCATAGTATACGGCGTATAACCCTACGCCTCTGTATGATGTTCCGGCCGGTCAGTATCCACCTCCCTTTGTTAAGGAAGCTCAACAAATCCCAACCAACATCATCTTTCGAGAGCCTGGGCAGGCCATGACACCACCTACGGTTCTTAACCTTGGTTATCCCTCGGCAAAAAAAGACCCGAAAGGAAAAAGTACCCTCAATAATGAGAAGCTAGAAGTTCTTGAGGAAAGACTAAGAGCAGTCGAGGGCACGATGTTTTTGGAAACATCGATGCCTCACAATTGTGCTTGGTGTCTAGATTAGTCATCCCGCCAAAATTCAAGGTGCCGAAGTTTGAGAAGTACGATGGTTCTTCTTGTCCTAAAAACCATCTTATAATGTACTGTCGGAAGATGACAGCATATGTCCAAAATGACAAATTGTTGATACACTATTTTCAAGATAGTTTATCTGGTCCAGCTTCTCGTTGGTATATGCAGTTAGATAGCTCTCATGTCGGTTTGTGGAAGAATTTGGTCAACTCCTTCCTAAAGCAATACAAGCATAACATAGACATGGCTCCAAACTGTTTGGATTTGTATAGGATGGAGAAGAAGAGTACATAGAGCTTTAAGGAGTATGCTCAAAGCTGAAGGGACAAGGCAGCTCAAGTCAAACCTCCTTTAACAAATAAGAAGTTATCTGTCATGTTCATCAATACCCTAAGACATCCTTTCTATGATCGGATGATAAGAAGCGCTTTCACAAATTTCTTTGATATTATGACCATTGGAGAAAGGATCGAATACGGGGTTAACACGGGCGGATAACTAGTACTACCAAGGAGTCATCAGTTGCAAAGAATGCAAGTCATTCCAAGAAGAAAGAAGGTGAGGTGCGAATGGTAGGAGCAGACCGACACTCATGGAAACAACAACCGTATGAAAGGACACTGCGATACTCTCCATATTATTACCCAACGCCGTACGGCTATAATCAACTATATGTGAATAATGCAACTTCATATTACTCTCCTTATGCCTCTCAAAATTTTCGACCCCCGACTGGTCAAAATTTCCAACCTAGGGGTCAGCAGCATAGTATATTCTATACTCAGGGGCAGCAGAATAATAGAGGTGTAACAACCCGTATTTTCTAATACGGTCATTCTAACAATAATGCGGAAGCGTAAACAAATAAACACTATACCAAAGGAAAACTTCTTTATTTGATTTGATACTATGACAAAAAAAAAATGGGGACAAGTCCAACTTTGAAATAGAAACCTATACTATAAATAAGCCAAAGAATAACTAGCAGAGCTAACTAAGTTTTCATAAGCTAAAAAAAAAGGGAAAGTATTAAAGATTTCTGACTCCTCATGCCAAAACGTTATTCCTCAATTACTATCTGAGCAGTCACTCGAACCTTCATCTGAAAGCATTTAAAAAGAAGAAAAATGAGTACAAAAATACGCAATAAGCAATTACTATATCAAACATTGAAATTCAATTTTCTTTTTGAAACATTTGTAACAAAAATACAAGCAGAAACTTTTAAAAGTCCTAAAACATTTAGTACAACTTTCACACTTTCGAATAAACTAAATCATTCAAACATTCAAAACAATCTTACGTTCATTCATACTTTCAATATCCGAGTGGGAGGTTCATTATTTGGGTAGCCTACAGAACATAATGGTTACTGGTAACACCAATCAATCAGAAACTTCTACCAGAGTTATCGAATTAATATCGACCAGAACAGAGTTGCGGAAATAATATCGACCAGAACGAACAGAATGTTTACTTAAGTGTGAGACCATGTGAGTGAATAACACACATATGAATCTTCATTCCCAAGGAATACCAAACCACAAAAGTGTCTTGCCACAAATAAGCCAGAATAGAAATCCATCAATTCCAAATTAGGCTACTACCCTAAATAAGCAAAATGTTTCTAAAACAAAAATATGACATATCCGAATAGCTCTATCAAATAAATCAAAATATCTTTCAAATAAATATGCAAAACAAATATATATACTTTCAATATGAAATCAGTTCAAAACATTTAAATAATTTCAAACAAACTTCACTAAATCATACCAAACATAATTTAAAATATTTTACAAATAACCATAATATTAATTACCAAAATATTTATCAAATCCATAATAAAACTTAAATGTCATAAACAAGACATCAATTTCAAATCTTCATATCAAATCCCAAAATAAATTTTAGTTTTTGAAGGAATATGGAAAATTACTTACAATACTTTTCGAACGGATATAGTGAATCACTTACCTCTCTCGAAAATCCTACAAATCTAACTTAACTTCTTCGTTGGGTAGTTGTCAACTTAGAGGTCTAGAAACAACCAATATCCAAAACCAATCCTTAAATTCTATCCAACGATGTAAAAATCATAACAATAAACTATAGTTTATGAGATACAAAGAGGTAAACTTTTTATGCAAAAAGAGTATCAAAATAGCCCAAAAACAGTCTCATAAACAACAAGATTCAAACAAAAAATTTTAGAAAATTTATACCGTAAAAAGTCCTTCAAATCTTTTATTCTAAAAACAACGACCTCAAAACTTTTCCCAATAAACTGAGAATTAAAGAACTACAAATCAAGAAAAATAAAACTAAAATAATGAGGAAGAAAAACTTACCGATCTTTGAGAGAAAATACCAAAATTCTTCTTCTTCTTTTCTTTTCTTTTTTTCTCTTGGAGAGAAAACTAGGTCTAACAATTTAGGAAAATAAAACCCAGGGTTTAAGGGCTTTTAAAACAAACCCTAAAGAAACATTTTTTAAAAAGGATAACCTAAAAAGATAAAGATTTAATAAAACACTTATATATATATATATATAATTTTTTTAATTTTAAAAACAAATTATCTTTTAAAAATAATTTTTAAAACAGAAAAGGTTTATCTTTGAGAGAATAAAAGAGAAAAACTAAAAAAGTCTATACATATATATATTTTTCTGGTTGTTACAACTTAGGGGTTAGCAGCATAGTACATTCTATACTCAACGACAGCAGAATAATGAAACTCTTCGAATTTTGGAAAGAAAATCAACAAAAACTGAAATTTTACTAATTTTCTGAAGGATCAACAATAACCTAAGATCATATGAACAGGTAAGTCTTCAATCATTTGACTGCTTTAATTTCTTATTCAAAATTCTATAATTTATCTTTCTAAGTTACTTTTATTTCAATTATCTTCAACAAAATCTTCATTTTTTTTAATATAAACAACGGTTTCTACAAACTTATTATTTGACTTTTTATATTGTATTTATATTTTTTTCATTTTACTAATCATATTTATATTTCTAAATTTTAATACATATTAACTTCCCCTACAATTTCATTAACATCAAACATTTTCTTAAAATTTCTAAATACTTAAAATTTTCGTATAATGTGTATATGTTTTATTTTTCTTAAAATTTTAATATCATTATCTGTTTCTAAATTTCGTTAATGTCTTACTTTTGTTTTTTACAAAATATATTATAAATAAAAATATTATTACAATTTTAAAGTATAATAGAAATATTTTTTTTTTAAATAATTAGGTCCATAAAAGATATTTTAAAATATGATGTAGACTTATTTTTCAAAAACTAAAATTTTGACGAAATTTTAGAATAGGATTTTAGAATTTGTGTAGCAAATAAAAATTTGTTTTATGTCTTTCTTACCTAAATATATAATAAGTAATATATATTTCACAATTATAACTCAATATCTATTTTATGAAAATAAGGAAAATTTGTTAAAAAAAAGCATATTCTTTCCTTAAAAAGCTTAAGNAGAGATGGCACAAAATCTCCTGCATTAAAAAAAAAAAAAAAATCCTAGTTCAATAGTATCTTTAAATTTAATAGATATTCCATGACTAACATAATTGACATTTTTCTTTCTTTAAATTTCTAAATATTTTCTGCCCGTCGTGCTATATATTTACTCTTTTAAAAGAAAGATTAATCAGAATTTTAGTTTTAACTATGAACATGATAAATTTCTTCAAGAAAAACATGGTTGATAAAATATATTTTCTTCATTTTTTTAGATCTCCAGGATCAAACTCGTCGAATAAATTTAAACAATTAACTATCAAGTAACAATTTTAGTTCACAACTAGATGTACTTAACTTTTAATAATCTATTTTTTTTAATCACTTATCTCTCTTTCATTATTTTTTAAGTTCAGGTAGAATATTTAATATTTAAGCATCAATAAAAAATATATTCATTCAAATTTAAAATTTCACCATAAAATATTATATTCCAAAAATTCAAAACCACATGCAAGACAAGTGAATCTAACTAGTTATGTTAAAAAGGTAGAATGAATATCTAATAGTAATTGAAAATTTAAAATTTAGGATGAGTATACAATAATAATTTAAAATTTAAAATTTGAACACACTTTGAAATCTTACCCATAAATTTTGTCTACTAGTTCAAAGTTGAATATCACAAATCTATTAGCTTGAATCCAAGAAATATCTTCAATAGTATAATCACTTGCATTATGAAATCCTTGATTGATCTTCCTAACTTTGGAAATCATGATGAATCCTGTATGACAATTTCTAAAACAGAGTCATCATTTCTTTTCAAGTTTCCATGCGATTTAATTTTGTTTCTAACATGGTCCAAATAATTCATTGATCCATCACATAACCTTTAGCTTTTGGACATTCTAGATCTGATTTGTCGACATATGCCTTCAATATACTCAAATACATATGTCACGTGACCTAAATAAGAATACATCAAAATAATAAATAAAATTAAAGACTATGAATTTAATAAATATCTTTCAATAGGATAAATCTACTATATCGAATTAGCCCAATAAACTTGGCTTTTTGAGGAGTAAATGGACCATGATGTTAAATAATTATGGAAGAAATATTCTTTACCACCGACAAGTGTAATAATATAATAATATGAAATTGGAGCTTTATAAAATGTTTCATATGAAGCACTAGATAAGATGACTATTAAGAAACATTTGAGAATTGTATCTAACAACCTTGTTGATAGATAAGACATTTCGATCACAAGCTCAAAAAATTATAAAAAAACGAATTTGAAATCAACCTAGGGAGTAAATACCGGATTACGGCATTGTTGATCAAATATCTCAAGTGGAAGAAAACTCGTTCTTTATTTGAGATCTGAATCACTCTACAAAGCAAGAATGATCCTAAACATGCAAATTATCAAAAAAATTTGCAAAATACTTTCTAAAAGAAAACAGCCTCAAAGGCTTATTTTCTTTACATCCCAAATTCTTATATTCTCAAATTTGACATACATGAATATATATAGCCTCCAAAAATAATCCCTAAAGTAACCTTTAGGTCAATTGAAGGGTTGGAACACTCAACTCCATCAATATTATAAACAATAATTAACTAATTGTAACCTAAAAAATAGATGAAAGGTTGTAAAATTGAAAATACATGAAAGGACACCATAAATTCGAAAAATGGGAGTTTTTAATCATCAAACCCAAGAGTTTGTAACCATCAAAGATTAAATGAAGCTCCAACTTGAATTAGCTTAAACTTGAGTTCCATAATTGATGTTTAATTTGTCTTGAATGAAGCTTGAGTTGCACTCTTGTGTTTATTGGCATGAGTAAGACATCTCGATTCATATAAATAACTCTTTAAAATAGATCATAATTTGACAACCATAGGGTTTACATTCTTTGACAATACACTTCGTAATGCTATAGGCACTGTCGCGACGCGGAGCGGCCGACGTCATCCCCTGAAGGGTCTCTTTTGAGATAAGGGTTTGAAGTCGCCACCAATCATCTACGAGGTATGATTGGTCACCTATTTTAAAAACTTGGTCTACGAAAAACATATTTTGGTTCGGGAGTCGACTGAGCGTAGGGAAGGTGTTAGCACCCTACGACACCCGTTCGAAAACGGTACCACATTTTATCAAAAATTATCCTATTATTTTATTTGGTCCAAAAAAAAAGAAATATTTTTATTTTATTTTAAATGTCTCATATTATATTAATTCACATTTTGTAATAAGATATGAATTAATAGGTATGAGTGGCACGGGGGCGATTTAAAAAATTTTGACACAGGTTCCAATTCTCGTTATTGGAGTTTTTGAAATAATTATTTAGCAAACAAAAATAATAATAAATAAATAAATAATTTTAAATTTAGAAAACATTAAGACTTCTACTTGCAACAATGTGCCACCACTTGGAGATATTAGCTATTTTCCTTTTTAAAATACAAATTTTGTATTTTTGAATTTTGTTTAAAAAAAAAACTCTAAATGAAATCTTTTATTTAAAATAATTATTTAGTAAAAACAATGATAAAATGAGACATGCAAAGACTCAAACTTGGGTTTGTATATTAAAAGTCAAACATCTCACCACTATGTCAACAAACATTATACTCTTTTACAAAAACAAAAGTTTTAATTTTTTTTTTAAACTAAAAAAAAAACCTACGAATTTTGTTAAATTAAAACAAAAAAAATAATTTTTTATGTATTTTGACATTAAAAAGATTTTGTGAAGAAAATCTTTTATTTCTAATTAAAAAAAATCAATTTTACTGAAATTTTTTTTTTAAGATCTTTTCTAAAATGATACTCGCATCTAAAAAAAAGATTTCATTCCCCTAACAACTTATTGTAAATTACAAATGTTAGAAGATAAGATTTTATTTTAAAACAAATCCCTAGAAAATAATTTTCTTTAAATCCTCTATTTTTTTAAATCCCTGCAGCAGAAATTCTCTTTCTAAAAGTAAAAAAAAAAATAAGAAAACAAAATTAAGAACTTTGAATGGAAATTTTAAAGAATCCAATTTACTTTTAAACAAGATTTAGTTTATAAAAACTCTTATTATTTTTTTTAACTTACAAAACTTTAATGCAAAATCTTTTATTTAAATGAAATTAACTTTTTGTTTAATTTATTTAAAAATTATTTTATTTTACTTTAAGAAAAATTATCTACATTATCTTTCAAAACTTATTTTAAAAAGTTTATTTTCTTTAAAAAGAATTTTTTTTGTTAAAAAGAAACTTTTTTTTTTATTATTAAAAGAAGTGTAGGGGTATACTGTGCAAAGATTTTTACCTTGGATATCGTTCGTCGTGTTAGAGTGGGTCTCACCGCA
The DNA here is from genome assembly GCF_001995035.1 of Momordica charantia. Next base: position 124,624 of record NW_019104659.1, read on the forward strand.
ACATGGTCTCCAGGCAGCAATGGAGGTCGTGAGGTGTGCACCGGAGTCTTATTGTGTGTTGGTTCTATTGAACCTCCCTTAGAGACTAAGGGAAAAAATAAAAAATAAAAAATAAAAAATTTTCTTCACCCAAATCATTCTTCTGTGTGCTCTCTGTTTTTTTCCCTTCCCTCTGTGTGTTGTGTGCCCTTTAAATATACCAAAAGAATAACAGGAACATGCGTGAGTCGAGTAAAACCAGAGGAAAAAAGGGAAGGGAAAGCGTTCGGTTTTGACGAAGGAAAAACGGGGGAGAAAACAAATGTTTATTTTTAACCAAAACAGAATCTAATTTTTTTAATTAAAAAACCTTTATTTAAAACAAAATTATATAAATAAAATAAAATCTTTTTATTTCTTTTATTTTAATTTAAATCAAATTCTTTAAAGCAAAATCTAATTTTTTTAATTTAATTTAAACTTTAGCTTATAACCAATAATAAAGTAATCCTATAGTATTTAATAAAATAAAAATTAAATAATTAAAAATAAAACTAAAACGAAGCCGGACCAAATACGGTGTGTACAGGCAGGAGTGACTTCGAGAACCATGACTTTTAAGTTTTTTTTTTGTTTTTGATTAATACATTGAAAAATATTGGAAGAATATCCATTTGAAACTTTAACACTTTGAGGCAAGCAACAAAAGATGTTTCTTTTTTTCTTTAAATTTCATTTAGAAGCAAGCTAATGGTAGATATGTCTTATTCGAACGACAAGATTAGGGATGAAGATCACGTATTATACCTAGTGTGGATTGCGTGAATTATGCAAGCGTATGCAGTAGTAATCAAGTAATAAACGAGAAACTTCCAAGATTTCGTCTTTGAACTCTTAGAAAACCTTATGGAATGACTCAATAAAATGCAAAAGAAAGTGGACATTGGAAGAAATATTGCCGTGGTTATCTAATATCTACGAGTTAAATTAAATAAAAAAAATTAAGAAAAACAAGTAATGAACAGTGAGGCTAACACACAAAAGTAGAACAAGAGTTAGCTCGTTGAATCCCCTATTCTAATGCATGGTGTAACTATTGTTGTAGCACTCTTTTCACGGCCAACAGATTGTGCAAGTTTTATACTCCTTTGATCTTTTTCAATCTTATATGATGTGATTGTTTTCTTCCTTTATAAGTCTAATAGCACTAGGTTCTACCCCATTAAGACCTGTAAATTAATCATGTCATATCTATCACAAACAACTAACACTGCTCAATTCAAACACATTAATCATCTGCCTATAGCTGATTTTAGATTAAACAATGGTTCATTCGATTTGCTAGATGGAACAAACTCTTAAACAATAAATTGAACTTAAGTAAAGATCAAATATACTTAATTAAAGAGCATAATCGCGTTGTTAACGTAACTTTAACAAAGAAGTAGAAGCCACACACCAAGTCTTAGTCACAATAAGAAAATCTACATGTAGAATCCTTGTTGTAAATTTTGTTACAATAATTTGTTGATTTTAGATTATTTTATTTCTAAAATTAGGATACATTTTGAGTATAAATAAGATCTTTGAGTATCATCATAATACAGTAAAAACAAATACAAACATCTTACCTGTGAAACTTTGTCGTGAAATTCTCTATTGGTATCAGAACTGTAATGGCCAATGCCTCCCCCAACACCTCTATCCACTTCACCTTTAGTAACCAAACATGCAATCAATTGCTTACCCAAATCACCACAATAAAGCTAGATAGAAGCAATTACTTGTTGTGGAAAAAACCTAGCCTTACCCATATTACGAAGTTACAAACTAGAGAGACACCTCTTCGACGAGCACCCATGTCTACCCATGTTTGTGAAACAGTCGATTGGTAATATGGAAACAAGTCAAACGAACACATCTGCACCGTCGAGTTCGTCTATAGCAATGGAAGCGGCCGTCAATCCACTATATGAATCATGTGTAACTACCGACCAGCTACTTATTGGCTGGCTGTACAACTCAATGACTCCTGAAGTTGCAACACAGATGATGGGGTATGAAAATGCTCGTGATTTATGGGCTGCCATACAAGAACTTATTAGAGTACGATCTCAGGCGGAAGAAGATTATCTTCGTCAGGTATTTCAACAGACTCGAAAAGGTTCTCTTAAAATGACTGATTTTTTGTGTGTTATGAAATCTCATGCAGACAATTTGGGTCAAGTTTGGAGTCATGTACCGACTCGATCCTTGATTTCTCAAGTTTTGTTGGGATTAGATGAAGAGTATAATCCTGTGGTAGTAACGATCCAAGGAAAAAGAGGCATTTAGTGGCCTAAAATGCAAGCCGAATTGTTGGTATTTGAGAAGAGGTTAGAACTTCAAAATTCTCATAAAAATAAGTATCGTTTAACAACTCTGTTTCTTTGAATATGGCTAATAGTAGCAAAAACGTAAGTGGTGGAAACCCATGTCCAAATCAAAACTCTCGGCCACCATTAAACAACAATTGGGGAAGGGGCAGTCAAAATCGAGGTAGAGGACGGTGGAATAACAATAGGTGGCAAATTTACCAGGTGTGTTGTAAACATGGACATTTAGCACTAGCATGCTACCATCCATTTGATAAGGAGTACAGGAACAATACATAAAATCAAAGTAAAAACTTCAACGACGACTTTAATCAGAGGGTTAACAACAACCACCATAGACAAGGTACATCTTATGTCTCCACTGCAACCCAAAATAACAATCCTTTTTTGGCCAATCTAAAAACAGTGGTAGACCCGAATTGATATGTGGATGGTGGTGTTTTGAATCATGTCATTACAAAATACAACAATATGGTTCAACCTACTAAATATGGAGGAATGGAAAGAGTTACAGTAGTAATGGTGATAAATTAAAAATATCTCATGTTGGTACATCTTATTTAGTTTATGACGGTAGATTCGTCATGCTTGAAAATGTGCTGTGCGTACTTAACATAGCTAAAAATCTAGTTAGCGTATCCAAATTCACTAAAGACAATAACATATACCTTGAATTTCATGATGATTCTTATCTTGTAAAGGATATACGTTCGGGCAAGGTGGTGTTGAAAGGGGTCTTAAAGATGGACTCTACCACCTCAATACAGTTGGAGTAGTCAGTAGGTGTACTTCGAGTCCAGTTGACTGTGGCTTGGAGTTGACTGCTAATAAAACTATTTGTTCTGTGTCTCTTTCTAAATCATCTAGTAGTATAAATGTTGTGGTATCCAAGGACGTTTGACATCGTCGACTTGGACATCCATCTTTTCAAGTTTTTCGAAGTTTAATTAAACGTTGTAATATGTCCTTGAAAGTTCATGATAATGTCAACTTTTGTGATGCATGCAAATATGGTAAATCTCATGCTCTACCTCTCCCTCTGTCTAGTTCATTAGCTAATGCTCCATTTATGTTAGTGCATACCGATATATGCGGATGTGCACACTGTTATGTCGTCTCATGGGTATCGGTACTATGTTCAATTTTTTGATGACAATAGTCGGTTTGTATGAATTTATCCTTGAAGTTAAAGAGTGACACACTTTCTGCATTTAATCATTTTACTACTATGATCAATACTCAATTTGACATCCATATTAAAGTATTACAGTTTGAGGAGAATACAAATGAGTCCATCAGTTATACCATCAGTTGGGGATATAATATAGATTTTCGTACTTATACACCCCTACGCAAAATGGTCGAGCTGAGCGCAAACATCACCATATTTTCGAGATCGGTCTCACTTTACTAGCTCAAGCTTCCATGCCTAGCTCTGAGTTTTTGGTGGGAGGCCTTCCTGACATCAACCTTATTAATCAATGGTCTTCCTTCCCCTCTTCTTAATGGTAAGTCTCCAATGAAGTTATTGATACAATGAGGTCTTTGTCTCCGAGTTGACAATTTTTTAGTGTCATGCTATCCCTTTTTACACCCTTACCATCCTCATAAGTTTCAATTTCGAACTGACAAGTGTGTTTATCTTTGCCCATGTCCAGCTCATAAGGGTCATAAATGTCTCTACTCATCAGGAAGAGTCTTCATCTCACGACATGTTCAATTCAATGAAGGTGATTATCATTTTTCTTCTAGATTTGGCCTCTAACAATCCACTGTGTCTGACAGTTCTTCATCTCATTCCACCGCTGCTCCAAACCTTCACACATGGTTCAGTAGCCTGCCTACTCTTGAGCCCGCTACTCACCCACCATCCAACACCCCTTGATCGCTCAACCACGACCCAATAATCCACAACTCTCCATTGACAGTCCCATAAGCTTTAAACCTTTATTTATCGACGCATCTCCTATTTCTAGCCTATCCCGCCAGTTCCTAATACATTTTCAGCTGACCAACATGCGTTATCCACCCTCTTAAATAAACCATATTTACCTCTCTCTCCACTACACGCACCTGAAGCATCTGACTTGAACTTACCAACCTCGTCCTCTTTACCTTCTCTCTCTATTTCTACACCGGAAACTACCATAACGGTTGGAAGATCTATCGCACCTCAGCCTCCCCCACCATTTCAGTCTATCCATCCTACGATCACAAGAGGGAAAATTGGAATATTGAAGCCTAAGGTGCTCATATCTTCCACCCCCACGATTGGTGAGTAACAGAACCCACAAATGTTAAGGTTGCTCTTGCTACTTCCATTTAGAAATCAGCAATGGATTTGGAGTATAATGCTCTTATGCAAAATCAGACTGGATCCTCGTACCTCTTACTGATTCAGTTAATGTAGTTGGGTACAAATTGGTTTTCCGCATAAAATGCAACTTTGATGGCTCGATTCAGCGCCACAAACTGTGGTTAGTGACCAAAGGCTTTCATCAAAGTCCAGGTATTGACTTCTTTGAAACCTTAAGTCCTGTGGTCAAAGCCTCCACTGTCTAGATTGTTCTATCGTTAGCCATATTTAGAGGTTGGGAACTACGACAACTTGACTTCGAAAATGCTTTTCTCAATGGCAAGTTAGATGAAGATGTCTATATGTCCCAACATCAAAGATATGCAGATCTCAGATTTCAGAATTATATCTGCAAACTACATAAAACACTTTATGGCCTCAAACAAGCTCCTCACTTGGAATGTCACACTCAAATTTGTCTTGCTTTGCTAAGGCTTCACCAATAGAGATATGACACATCCTTGTTCATATATCACCAAGGTCCATCCATCATCCTCCTTCTGGTCTACGTCGATGATGTCATTGTCACTGGAAATAATGTTGCTCTAATAAACAGCCTTGTTGCCACCTTGGATAAAATGTTTGGGTTGAAAGATCCTGGCTTGCTAAGTTATTTTTGTTGGATGTGTTGCCCTAAACTTGTAGTTTGCAATTATGTAAAAATAAATTTGTATTCAATATTGTTATATTTTCTCATTCAATCAAATTGTTGTTAAATTTATAACATTGCATTGTCCAAATCTAATAAACTAAACATCCAAAGTTATTATTATGTAATAGGGACAATATATAACTGGGTATATATTTCATATACTCTCGATATACATGTGGATAATGTCCCAGAAATAACCTAAAGGGTCTATAGTACATGGATAAGGCTGGGTACCTTATCCTGGCAACACTATGGTTACGGCCCACTTTGTAAATGTTACAAACGACCCGATCCAAGACGTTTGTGTGGAGACATGCGAGTTGAGGTATCTTACATAATGAGTTTGTATAAGATCGGACCGTGAAATAACCAATCTTTAGATCTAACACCGTTGACTAATAGATTGCTATTTTATAGGATGACTAAACAACTCATTCTCAATCCTGAGTAAGTTATAGACTCCTGCCCGTGAGGACTCGTTCTTTGATCTGTATGGGTGAGAGTGGCCCGAGTCGCCGACTCAGCATTCCTACCATTTTGGGGACGAGACCGAGTGGAGAGCTGGGAACATACTTTACAACATTAATTCACTCTTCCCCGACTTTAAGGGAGTAGATGAGTGTTACCTTTAGTGCGGACTCAGGAACTTGAACAAGGGGCCCCACACTCTTACTAGCTCAAGAGGGACTTCCGGTTATTGGTCGGACCATAATCGGGTTGTTCATTAGAGGATCGACGGTATTTAAGGTACAAGATGAAACACAGGGATAAAATGGTAATTTGACTCATTTGTGATTACGAACACTCGTGAACGATTGACTTGTCGTTAATGGTCAATATCGGTGGACACGGAAGTATTCTATAGTAAGAAGAGTTCAACTACGAGTTTTTAGTGGAGTAACCTGTAGTTAACGTATATTGATTAAGGTGGTTAATTAGTTTAACCAATTAATCTCGTAAAGTTGGAGCTTCTGATATATAGGTCCATTAGGTCCCCTTGCTAGCTCGTAAAGGGTAATTAAGAACATTAAGTCTTGGAAGGAATTTGAATAGTTCAAATTTAATTAAAAAGAATTTGAGTTAATTTTGTATGACATAAATTAATATAATGTATGATGATACATTATGACACTATATATTATGAGAGAATAATGTGAATTGGATTCATATTAAAACTATAGGTTAAAATTTAATGTAGGTTATAAGGGAAATGAATATTTGAATATGACTCAAATATTAATAGATTAAATTAAATGTGATTTAATTAAATTATGTTTATTTAATTAATTAATTAATTAAATAAGATTTAATTAATTATTAAATGTGTTTATTAAATTAAATTATATTTAAATAATTATTAATTAAAATAAAATAGTTTTAATTTAATTAATTAGTTAATTTATTTATTAAATTAAATTAATTGTTAACTATGTTAATTGTTAACAGAACTAACAATTCACCAATTTCCCAACAACTTTGTTGGGAAGTTGCTCGGAAGTGGTGAGGTGGAGAGCGGGAAGTTCCTCCCCTCTCTCTTCCCTCATTCCTTTAGAAACACAGAGATATGCTGAGTTTTTGGTAGGTTCATTAGTTGCTTGCAAAAGGTTTTTAGAAAAAGCAAATTCCCTCATAATCAAACCAATTCCAAAAGTCTTTGTGATTTTTACTTTTCAAGAAGGAGGATCCCACATTCTAGGTTCTGTTTCTCGAGAATAGCAAGGTAACTTCGTGGTCGTGTCTAACCTTCGATTCGTGAAGAATTGTTCGTGTTGTCACGAAGTTCGTGCTCGAGGAAGAAAATCTGTTCACGGTCTAGAAAAGTAAGTTTTCTTCCTCCCAAGAGGCTTAACCTCTAATTTAGAATAGAATTGTTCTATTTTTAAAAACCAGTAACGTATAAATTTTAAACCGAGTTAATCACAAGCGATCAACCGCTCCCGCTGGGGATTCGATCCCATCAATGTTCTCGACATCTAGGTCACTCATCTACCCTCCGAAATTCTTCTAACTTATGCCAAATACATAAATGACGTGTTTCGTGGCCTAGATATGGACGGTTTAATGCCAGCCCCCTCTCCCACTAGGTTGGGCAAACACTTGTCAATCTCTGATGGAGAATCCATGAGTGATTCATTTCTATACAGAAGCACTATTGGAGCCCTTCAATATCTCACCAACATTTAGCCAAACATCTGATACATCATTAATCACCTGAGTTAATTTCTCAAACAGCCCATCGACATGCATTGGTAAGCTGTGAAACGGGTGTTACGCTACTTAAGTGGTACAAAACACATGGGACTCTACATACAACCAAGTGACACGGTCTCTCTCACAGCTTATTTTGATGCAGAATGGGCATCAAACATTGATGATTGCAAATAAATTGCTGCTTATTGTTTTTTCTTTGGAAACACTCTTACCTCGTGGTCATCAAAGAAACAAACGGTTGTTGCTCGCTCCAGCATTGAGTCCGAATATCGTGCTCTTGCTCATGCTTCCGCTGAGGTTATATGGATGCGACAACTCCTTGGTGAAATTGGTTTAAACGTTAGTTCCGCCAGTTATTTGGTGTGACAATATTTGTGATGGTGCTCTAGCAACTAATCCAGCCTTTCATGCCCGAACCAAGCACATTGAAATAGATGTCCACTTTGTTCGGGATCACGTATTATGCGGTGCTCTTGCAGTTCATTATGTACCATCTGCTGATCTACTAGCCGATTGCCTGACTAAACCACTCACTTACTCTCAGTCCCACCTACTACGATCCAAACTCAGAGTGCTTGACCTACGCACTCGTTTGTCATGGGGGGGGGGGGAAGGGTTAACGTAACTTCAGCAAAGAAGTTGAAGAACACACCAAGTCTTAGTTAAAACAAGAAGATCTACATGTGGAATCCTCAAAAGTTGTAAATTTTGTTAAGATTCTTTTATTTCTAAAATTAGGATACATTTTGTGTATAAATAGGATCTTTGGGTGCCATCATAATACAATAAAAACAAATACAAACATCTTACCTTACGTGTGAACCTTTCTCTTGTAAAATTCTCTCTCGCCTAGTCACAAAATAATGGAAAGGTTCACCGCCTAGCTAAACCATATGGGATTTAGCTATAATTCACGATAAACTGTGAAGTAATATCTACTAAAATAAAATATAACATTTGAAAATAAAATAGTGAGCAAAAGTTCCTCCACAATAAATTAAACCAAAGGTTGCATTGAGCAACTAAAAATCAAGATTACATGGATAGACTCTATTGAAAAATAATTCTTCAATGTCTAAATATTAGTTATGACTCTAGAGTTGTGAGATGAAAATTTTCTTTCTTCTTTCGAAACCTCCAATCATCTTCTCCCGATGATTCTTTCATAAGTTTTGTTTGTCGTCTTCTTCTTCTCTTTAAGGTTTTCTTTCCCTTCCTTTTATCTCTCAAATGGCTACTATTTAAAGTCACGAAAGAAAGATAATTTCTTTTTGGTCGAGTAGATTTCCAGATCATCAAGATTTCATGGATTTTGTTTCTTTGATGCTATAGCATAGATGATCTTTGATGCACTGCTTTCCCATTGCATGGTAGACTAAGCCTATTACTTAGCCTATTACTTGTCCTCAAGCAATGCAAGTAATTAAGCTTATGCACAACAAAGTCTCAATACAAATTCTCAAACAGCAACCAACTTATCTTTAAACTATTTAGGTTGTTTTCGACAAGTTTTTATCCTTAGTAACTTGCACTTACTCTTGATTGGTCTATACTTATTTAACAAGATATCACTTTTTCTTACACAATCTCCCTATTTGCTTCTCCTATTATTCTCTCGCTTATTCTAAAATGACAACCCATCTACTTAACGAAGAACTAAGTCTAAACTTGCCTTACTCTTTTAAACCACTTACATAAGGTCTTTTTTTAGCCGTAGTAATGAACAGGACAACAACTGCACTTGCCAATTTTTCTTTTTGTTTACTTTATTTCAGCACCTAAAACACCTCAAGAAAATGGTGTTTTAAAAAGGAGAAATAGGATATTGTTAATCATGGTTATGTTTATGATGAGCTATGCTCCATTACTATACTCTTTTTTGGGGATATGCAATAGAGACTACATTGTATATTTTGAACGTTGTTCAATCAAAAAGTGTTCTAAATACACTTTTTAAGTTAAAGAAGGGTCGTAAAGCAAGTTTACAATACTTCAGGATTTGGGGATGTCCAACACACGTGCTTCAATCAAATTCAAAGAAATTGGAACCTCATTCTGAACTATGCCTATTTGTAAGTTATCCTAAAAAAACTTGAGGTGGTTACTTCTATAGTCCTAAAGAAAGTGATTATATAAAAAAAATGCTACATTTTTAGAGAAAATCACATGAGAGATGATAAACCTCGTAGTAAGTTAGTGTTAAATAAAATTATTCCAAGTGAAGCTACAAACACATCAACAAGATTTGTTGATAATACCATTGTATGTGTAAGTCAAATACATCCATGTCAAGAATTACAAAGGTCTCGTCATAGTGGGAGGGTTGTAAGACAACCTAACTGTTACATGGACTTAACTGAAGCTCAAGTTGCCATAGCAGATGATGATATCGAGGACCATTGACTTTTAAAGAAGCAATTAATGACGTTGACAAGGATGAATGGAACAAGGGCATGAACCTCAAGATGAAGTCAATATACTCTAACTCAATCTGAGAACTTGTAGATCTTCTTGATGGGATAAAATCAATAGGTTGTAAATGAATTTACAAAAGAAAATGAGGTGTAGATAGAAAGGTACAATCCTTTAAAGCAAGACTAGTGACAGAGAGTTATACTCAAAGGAAGGGAGTTACAATCAGGAAACTTTCTTCCCGATTTTCATACTTACATATTCTCTTGTCTATTGCCAAATATATTGTCTATTAGATATGACAAATGGATGTTAAGATTGATTTTTTGAACGACAATCTTGAAGAGAGCATCTACATGAATAAACAAGTAGGGTTTATAAAACAAAGGTTAGGAGCAAAAATTTTGCAAACTGATGATCCATTTATGAATTGAAACCGGTATCTAGATCTTGGAATATTAGATTTGACATTGCTATCAAATCATTTGGTTTTGAACAAAATGTCAATGAACCTTGTGTATACAAGGGATTCATCAAGAAAAATGTAGCTTTCTTCTTCCTTTATGTGGATGATATTCTACTTATTGGAAATGATGTGGGTTTGTTGATTGACATTAAAAATTTGTTAGCTCACCAATTCCAAATGAAAGATTTGGGAAAAGCTCAATTTGTTCTAGGGATCCAAATAATAAGAGGTCGTAAGAACGAAACACTAACACTGCCTCAAGCATCTTATATTTTATGCAAAATTCCAATAAGGGTTAATGTACCTTTCAGGCATGGAATTATATTGTCTAAGGAACAGTGTCCTAGGACACCTAAGGAAGTTGAGGAAATGAGACAGATTCCCTATACCTCAACTGTAAGCAATCAGACGTATGCCATATTATGCAGAAGACCTAACATATTGTTGGGTTTGGTGCCCTTAGCTCGTGTATTTGTAATTTGTGAACAAATTATTTATTCAATAAAGAGTTATCTTATTATTTCTTTGTATTATTCGTATTCTAATAAGCTAAGATCCAATATTATTTAACGTAATTGGAATAGTATTTATTTGATATATAGTATATATTTAATATACAATGTATATATTTGATATACAGTATATATTTAATATACAGTGTATATATTTGATATACATTATGTATTTAATATATAATGTACATATTTGATATACGGTATATATTCGATATACAAGTAGATAATGTTTCATTAATAACCTAAATGGTCTATAGTACACGGGTACGGTTAGGTACCTAATCCTGGAAACACTATGGTTATGACCCGCTTTGTAATAGTTACAAACAACTTTATCCAAGTCATTCATGTAGAAACATGCGAGTGAGGGTATCCTATACAATGCATTTATAAAAGATCGGACTGCGAAATAATTAATCATTGGCTCTAACACCGTTAGTCAATAGATTGATATCTTATAGGATGACCAGGTAATTCGATCTTAATCCTGATCGAGTTATAGACTCTTGCCTATAAGGGATCGTCCTTTTATTTGTATAGGTGAGAGTGGTCTGGGTTGCCGACTCAATAATCCTACCATTTTGTGGACGAGATCGAGTGGGGAGTTTGAAACAAAACTATGCAAGATGGAATTTACTCATTCCCAACTTTAGGGAAGTAGATGAGTGTTCCCTTACATGCTGAATCCGAGACTTGAACAAGGATCCCCACCCTCTCATTGGCTCGAGAGGGACTTCCGGTTATTGGTCGGACCATAACCGGGTTGTTCATTAGAGGAGTAGTGGTATTTAAGGAGCAAGATGTAACTCAGGGGTAAAACGGTAATTTGACAAAGCTAGAGTTACGAGTACTCGTGAAGGATTGACTTGCCGTTAATGGTCGTACATCCGTGGATACGAAAATATTCTGCAGTGACAAGAGTGCAGTTGCGGGTCTTTAGTGGAGTGACCCGCAGTTAACAAATGTTTGATTATTTCGGTTAATGAGTTTGACTAATTAATCTCGTATCGTTGGAGCTTCTGATCTGTAAGTCCATTAAATCCCCTTGCTAGCTCACAACGGGTAAAACGAGGATCAAGATTTTGAGAGAATTTGAAATGTTAAAATTATATATCATGAAATATATATATGTATATTATATGTATAGTTTATTTTTTAATAAAGATTCAATAATTAAACTTATGTTACGAGAGAAATATTTGAATAGGATTCAAATAATTAATATGAATTGGATCATATTCAAATTCATTTCTCTTATATAACCTATAGTTTTAATTAAATATGTGATATTTAATTAAAAGTTAAATAATTAGTTGTTAATTATTTAATTAATATTTGGATTTAAATTAATTAATTATTAATTAGATTAATAATTAATAATTAATTGTTAATTGATTTAATTAATTTGTTTATTATTAATAAAAAAAGAAGAAGACATCCTGATAGTCTTGGGATTTCTCGTAGATTTAGGAGAAGATATCTTATATTCAAAAGGATAAAATATCGTAATGGTCTAAGGATAAGATATCCTAATAGTCTTATGATTTTCTCTCTTTATAAATATAACAATAAGCTGAACCCTAAAGGGAGGCAAAAGGCTAAAAAAAAATCTCTCAACTCTCTTACTCTCTAAATCCCTTGTAATTGGATCCCATAATCTGGATTCTCGACAGAGAGACATAGTGAGGAAGATCAAGCGGTATTCTCTCATTGGGATAACACGAAGAAGAATATTCAAAGGTAAAATCCAACATTTTTCCTTGTTTTATATATTTTTTTGTGTTTTAAATTTCAAAAGAAATTTAAGAACGAGTTCTATTGCTTTCGCTCCGGGATTAACATTTCGTTCGCATATGTCATGCAGCAGGGATAGTCAATAGATATCAGTCAAATCCAGGATATGATCACTGGATTGCAGTAAAAACCATTCTCAAGTATCTAAGAAGAACAAGAAAATTATATGCTTGTTGATTTGATCCTTACATGATAACTCTAATTTTCAAATTGATAAGGATTCGAGGAAATCCGTATCAGGGTTATTATTCACTCAAGGTGGAGGAGTCATAGTGCAGAGGAGCATTAAACAAGGTTGTGTTGCCGACTCCACTATGGAAGCTAAATATGTAGCTACTTCCGAAACAGCAAAGGAAGTAGTATGGCTCAAAAAGTTCTTAATTGATTTGGAAATTGTTCCAAATATGGATAAGCTCATCACTCTTTATTGTAACAATAATGATATAGTTGCAAACATCATGGAACCTAGAAGCCACAAAAGATGGAAGCATATAGAGAGAAAATATCATCTTATAAGAGAGATTGTGCAAAGAGGAGACATGATTGTCACCAAGATAGCATCTACAAACAACTGTGTTTATCCATGTACAAAAGCTCTCCCAAGCTAAAGTGTTTGAGGGTCATCTAGCTGTACAAGATATGTCTCATCTCCTTTAGGCAAGTGGGAGAAAATCTTGGGTATATAGTATGCCCTAAGATACATATCCCGCTTGCTTTAGTACAAGTGGGAGATTGTTAAAATTTATGTCCCAAAGCCTCGTAGTTTGTAAACTTTCAATAATAAAGTAATTATTTTATTTTACATTGCTATGTGCAAATATTACCCAATTTTATGAAAATCCAAGGTTATAAATGTAACCTTGAATAGTATGTAGTTGACATACAAGAGGATTGTGTTAAAGTTATAACCTAAAGAGTCTACAGCATATGGATAAGGTTGGGTGCCCTATCCTGGTAACACTATTCATATGACTCACTTTGTTAAATGTTACAGATGATTTGATCCAAATTGTTCATGAGGAGACATGTGAGTGGAGATATCATATACAGTTGGTTTGCATAAGATTGGACCACGAAATATTTAGTCTTTCTTTATAAATCTATTAAAACATAAGATAATTATTTCACAGGATGATCATATGTGACTTGATCTTAATCCTGAATGATTTATGAACTCCTACCTGTGAGGGCATGTCTTTTGATTTACATGGATAAGAATGGTTTTTGTAGACGATTCAATAAGCGTGCTATTTTGGGGACGTGACCAAAAGGGAGCTTAGAACATAATCTCATAAGATGAAATTCACTCATTCCCATTATAAAGTAAGTAGATGAATAGTTCCCTCAAGTGTTGATTTTGAAACTTGAACAATGGGGCCCAACCCTCTCACTGGCCCGAGAGGGACTTAGTTTATGGTTGGATCATAAATAAATTGTTCGTTAGAGAATCAATGATACTTAAGGTATAAGATGTAATTATCAAGATAAAACGAACTCCTGACCCAGTTGTAATTTCAAACAACTCATGAAAGATCGACTTGTATGTGGTGATTATATACATGGACATAACCAGTTCTACAGTTCGCAAGAGTGCAACTCTGAGTTTATAATGAAGTAACCTTGAGTGAATGAATGAAAGTTAATTAATCAATAAGTTTAATTAATTAATTTTGTATCATTGGAGCTTATAAATTGTAGGTCCATGAGGTCCTTTTGTTAGCTCATGAGAAGGATGATTGATCGATTATGTTGAAAGAAAAATTGAATTTGAAATATTCAAATTCATATTTAATATATTTGGAATACATTAAATAAAGAGAATAATGAATTAACGTATTTGATATATTTAAAGAAAAAATAATATTTTATTAATATGTAATATATACAAATAAAATAATTAATATAAAATTTTAATATAAGATATTAAACGATTTAGTTTGGCATAAGATTCAATCCTAATTAATGTATTTGGTCCATAGTTCGAGTCATAACAAAGTTTCGTGGAGAGATTCTACAAATATATATTTTTCTTAATAAAATTTCGTTTCTAAATATAAATTCAATGTCGATCCAATAATTCCACTGCGAAATGAATAGTTCGTTCCATCAAATGTAATGAGTATAAGGAGGAGGTGGGATGAAAGAAAAATTAGAGCAACAACCTTTGATTCCGAAGTTTATCTCATTTCAAAGATTAGACCAATTGCAAACAAAGATGATAAGGTTATTTGAGGAGTTGACAAAAATGAAAATTTCTGAGTAAAAACTGTTGGGATTGGTAGATCCAAATCAGCGTTGAGTCCGGATTGAGTCGGGCTGAAGCAGACATGAAGAAAGGAAGAAGCGAGGCACTGCAAGCCAAGTGGGCCAAGGAGATAGTGTTGCAGTGCCACCGCAATGGTGCGCATAGATGATGTTTTTCCGTCTGTAGTGTCATGATGCTGTCTGTATCGACTTCATAAATATGCAGCATTTGTGTTTTAGGGTTTTTTGAGTCATTATAAGCCGTTTTGAGAGTAGTTTTGTGGAAAATTTTAGAAAGATGCTCAGAGTATTTGCAGCATACAAAGAGGGCAGATCGAGATAATTGTTTGGGATAATTGTATCTTGATTCTTTGTGGGTTCTTTCATTCCTATACCTAATTATAGTGTTAAATACGTAGAAGCTTGGAGGCTTTTGTTGGGACCTCTAGAGGGTGAATATTGGGGTGAGATATTGTGAGTGTTTGTATTCAATCTGATTATTAGTGGAACACACATCTGAATAGAAGACTGGACGTAGTCCATAAATTGTAAGGTGAACTAGTATAAATTCTTATGTCGTTTATTGCTTTCCCTATATTTCTCTTTCTGTTGTGTGATGTTGACTTAGTTAACTGGGTAGAACGGGAAATTGTTTGGAGTGTCTTAATTACCCAACAAAAAGTGCGTATTATTTGGGAAGGGAGATGTTAAATAGGGATATGGCTTGTTTGTAAACTACAAACCACCAAAGTCATTGAGGAAATGTTTTTGAAGGCCAGTGTCCCTCTAAAAATAAAAATTTATTGTTGGAAAATAGTTCTATAATAATTCTAACCTATTCTTGGAATCATATATGATTTTCATTGTGTTATGTGCAGGAACGACCTATAGACATCTCAGTACTTATTTTGCGACAGTAAGGTAACAAAGTTGTACGGGATTATTTTAATCATCCTAATGTGGATATTTTTTTTAATTTACAGGGGAAATAGGAAACCTCAAGATTATTGGAATTGGATAATTGACCAACTAAGATTTGGAGAAGCTCATGTTAATTCTATAGTAGATATGGATGTCCAAAAATTGGGTGGCCTTTCAACGAGACATTCCAAGTCAAAATTAGTTGACCATGGAGATTGAAAGACTTTTTTGGGAGCAATCTCAACACAAATCAAAATTCACCAGAAAATTCCACAAAGATGATGAAACAGGACCACTTACAAGCACAAGTAGAATTATCTAAATGCCCCGCCGAAGCATACCTAGAAACTAAAAGTGTTCTTGGAAGCTAACCCTATTTTGGATGGTTCAAGACATGTATAAATTTTGAAAAGTTTACCAACTTACATTGAATGAAATACAATGGAAGTGGCAAGCTTGCTGAATAGGGAAGACCCAGATTTTCGAAATTTGCTTGATCATTGAGGAAATTAAAACACTCATGCAACAAATTAGAGTTATTCCTATCGGGAAAATCATACAAATAAAGTAGCTTATTAAATGGTGAGAGAGCGATTTATTGGGATTGGTGGACCAAAATGATGTCGAAACGAGCTAGAGATGAGTTGGGATCAAGCTGGGACACGTTGGGATTGGAGCGGGATGAAAAACAGGGGAAGCGGATGCTGTCGGCCAAAGGGGCCAAGAGTGCAGCGCCACGGCGCTGCTTCAGAGTGACGCTGTTCTATTGTTCGTGCACAGATGGAAGAAGGGTTTTAGCAGTCGATTTTCAGACAACTTTGGCAGCTAATCAGTGGCAATGGCTCGGGTATTGGCAGAGGCATTGGGGCTTATCAAGATCAACATATTAGGGGTAATTAGATCTTGATTCTTGTGAGTTTTTCATTCATGTACCTAAATATTAATTGTGTTAAAATACTTAGAAGCTATGAGGCTTTTATTGGAACCTATAGAGGATATTTCTGGGGAGAGTTATTGTAACCAATCCTTAACATTATTAGTGAATTACCTACATCTGAGTGGAAGATTAGACTTAGCCCTTTGTGGTGAACCAGTATAATTTGTTGTGTCGTTTTTCTTGTGCTTTACAGTTTTCTCCATTATTTGCATATTGTGGTTGTGTTTGGATATTTTTTTTGTGAAGAGGAAATTATATAGGACTATTAATTTTCCAATAAGTGGTATCAGAGCTATAGGGTTGCAGATCATGAGAGACAAATATCACGCACACCATTACTATGAAGGGGTTTTGAACTTCACTGGGGAGAATTTTAGTTTTTGGAAGATGTAGGTAAAGGATCTTCTTATGTGTAAGAAGATACACAAGACTTTCGGGGAGAAACCAACGGGGCCGACTGACACGGATTGAAATGAGATGGATGAGCAAGCCGTTGCAAACAGAAGGTCTTTGTCGATGGGTGTATACAGTCTCGTGGCGAAAGAGACAACTGCAAAAGAATTGTTACAGACCTTGCAAAACAGGTATGAAAAACCTTCTACCAACATTAAAACACTTTGATGGACGAATTATTTCAACATCCACATAGAGGAGGGAACCTCGGTAAATTCCCACATTAATGAGCTCGCCGACATATTGAACAAACTAGAAGGGATGGGCATCAAGATTCGTGAGGAGGTGAAGGTTGTGAGACTGTTGACATCTTTGCCTGACATTTGAGAGACGATGAAAATCGCGATGTCGAATTCGTTGGGGGACAATAGCTTGAAATTTTAGCTATTTATGATGCTGCCTTATCTGAGGAAGCCCGGAGGAAATTAAGGAAAATGTTTACATCTACTTCAGGGGCAAAAAGTAAGGTTGAATTAGCTTTGGTAGTTCAGAACAAGGGGAAGGCCAAGATGAATTACATAGGGAAGCAACAACATAGAAACAACAAGAGTAGTGTGAGTTCCAGTGGGGAAGTGGATTGTTATTATTGCCACAAGAAGGGACACATTAAATACTTTTGGAGGAAGTTCAAAGAAGATTTTGAGAAGGAAAACAATACTGCAAATGTTGTAACAGTAGAAGAATGGGTTGAAGAGTTTCTGGCTTGTGTTGAGAAGAACACATCTATAGACCATTGGGTAGTAGACACTACAGCATCAGTGCATGTTGCTTCAGACAAGCGTTGGTTCTCATCTCTTACTATAGGTGATTATGGCTCAATGAGGATGGGGAATGAGAGTATCTCCAAGGTAAGACGAATTGGAGATGTTTGTTTGAAGATAAGTCACGATACCAAGTTGGTGTTGCGAGACGTCAAGTATATTCCTAACTTCAGATTGAATTTGTTATCCGCATGGAAGCTAGACGACGATGGCTATAGTAGTGAATTTTTTGGGGGTTGCTAGAAGCTCAAGAGGGAATCCAGGGTGGTGGCACATGCCACAAGAGATCTTCTATTTATGTGTTAGAGTTTGAGGTTGCTAAGGGATCTGAGAGACAAAGGATCCACAGGGCTGCAGATGGTTCAGGGCGAGACTTGAAAGAATCAATAACATTGACAACCATGACAGATCAGAAGAGTTTGTCATCAGTTCAAGTACAACAGTTGGGAAGTAGAGGAAAAGTAAAGAGAAAAACTCAACGAGGTGTTCAACAGGTTGTCGGTTTCAAGCTCCAATTTTCAAATGGATTAGCGAGTTGATGAAGTCGTATAAGTGAGAGAGTTCATCGAGGGAGAAGACTACAGTTGGTACTGAAGTCAAAGGTGATGTCTCTAGAAGGGTAATAGACTTGAGTGGGAGTGTGAAGTCATCAGGAAAATCTTCCTTCAAAGGTCGTTGGGTTTGATGGAGAAAGGAAGCAACAGAGACCACTTTGATCGAGTGGGAGCACGTGGCTGTATCTTTAGAGTTTGGGAGACAAGACCATGTACGATTGCTTAGTCTCGGAGTAATCACAGACAAAGCTTGGGGAGGGCAGAGCAATGTGTATCAGTTTATTGACAGAGCAGTCAGAACTCTACCTTGACAAAGAGTGTCAAGATGATGGGTCACTGTTGATGCAGTGGGAGCTTGTGTCTATGTGGGAGATTTTTGGGATTGATGGAGCCAAAATGACGTTAGAACGAGCTAGGGATGAGTCGGGATCAAGCTGGGACGTGTTGGAATCGAAGCTGGAATGAAAAATAGGGGAAGCGGACGGTGCAAGTTAAGGGGGTCGAGAGTGCAGCGCCACTACGCTGTCCTGTTGTGCGTGCACGAACGAAAGTTCGTCCATAGCGCTAGACGCTATGTCGATGCCTATATATTCGCAATTTTCGGGTTTTAAGGTTTCTCAAGCTGAAAAAAAGGGTTTTAGCAGCTGATTTTTAGAGTGTTTCGGTAATTAATCAGTGGCAGCGGATCGGGTATTGGCAAAGGCATTGTGGCTGATTAAGATCAACATATTCGGGATAATCAGATCTTGATTCTTGTGAGTTTTTCATTCCTGTACCTAAGTATTAATTATGTTAAAATACTTAGAAGCTATGGTGCTTTTATTGGGACCTCTAGGGAATATTTCTGAGGAGAGTTATTGTAACCAATCCTTAACATTCTTAGTAAATTATCCACATCTTAGTGGAAGACTGAACGTAGCCCTTAGTGGTGAACCAGTATAATTTGTTGTGCTGTTTTTCTTGTGCTTTACATCCTTCCTTATTTGCATATTCGGGTTGTATTTGAATATCTTCTGTGGAAGGGGAAATTATACAGGACCGTTAGTTTTCCAACATGATTGATTTTGCAGAAAATTTGGTGTGGAGCAGTGTTGTTCTCTTTGGCTGGTGCCATCGGCAATGCTGATTTTGACTCTATTTTTCTTTAATAAAGTGAAGTTCAGTTCCTAATTAAAAAAAAATCTTAATTGCAAAATACATTTGTTATACGAGAAAACTTATCTAAATTAATTTTTCTGTGAGAGTTACATTCAAAATGAGACAGAAGACACTGGTAGACCAGGTTGCTTATAACTTTGATAGGAGCGGGCTTGTTGTACGCACCAACAACCACCAAGCTGAACTGAAGATATACAAGACCCAAATCCTTCTATAGTTGAAGTTTAAATTACGAACTACCCCTATGCATGCACTCACCTTTTCTTATGAAACCTACACTAAGATTTCAGACAGACATTATATTGCATAAGTTGAATTACTTAGTACCATATGTTGTATTGCCTATTGAGGTAATACAACAAGAAGATATTTAGACATCCATCACATATTGATTGATGTTGTCATGGAGCTAGTGTGAGACGATCACGATCGACCATTTATGGTACATTAGCTTTTATAGATCTTATATAATATTTTGAAATTTGTTAACACTTTTGATTTATATATATAGTTGAATTAAATAGTAGACAGCAATGTATACAAATTAGAAAGAAAACGCATACAACCTATGCGATTAGACCTTCATTCTATGCAACTTAACCTAAATCACATGGGCTGTATGCGATCAACCTAGTGATATTCGGCTATGATTTTTACACGTCATATCACGTATGACATCCCATCGTAGTTTTGACTTTTGATAGGAGACTACACTATTTTCGTTAATATTTTGTATACATACCTTTGTTTTCTAAATTTAATAAAACATTATTATTATTAGTTCTTCACAAGCTACTTTGTTTTTTAATTTTTTTTATTTAAATTACATTATTGATGAATTTCCAGGTTGCTTTTAGGGCTGTATAAAGTCCTGTATATGTTGTTTTCAAATTACACTTTATGATTTAGAGTTTTTCTTTCTTGTAAAATTTTGCGTTGTAGATCAATGATTCACATCTCAAATAAGGAACTTTTTCCTTATTTACTAATCTTGTAATACTCTTTATAGGTGTCAATTACCGTTAAATTCATGTTGGCAAATAATAATATTTGGTGGATGGTCAAATCAATAATGGATCTTGATAATCTATCAGAGTATGTTTTTTGTTAACAAATTTCAACATACTTTTTACACGTGAAAGTTTTTAATACATTAATAATTTTTAAAAATGAAAGACTAATAAATTACCATAGTGAGAAAGATCAAGGACCACCCTAATAAAAAACTATTAATTAGTGAAATTGTGTTTGCAAATAAAGAATAATCCGAAATGAAACCAATTTAATTAGTAGGTGTGAAGAAATGGTTAGGTGGAACACGCAAAAGAAGCGAAAACAAGCACATAAAGATTGTTGTTCCGAGAGCGAGTAAACAAAATTGGAAGCCTTGCAATTATATAAACAATGCCCATGGGAACTAGCATGGCGTGAGTAATTAAAATGTGGGTTTGGAAAATGGGAATTAGTAGTTATGATTCAGAGGAAGGATGGTGCAGCGTCAAGACGCTGGTGGTGGGCGCCGCGGCGTGCTTGGTCTGGTCGTGGATCGCCGCCCACAGATGGAAGCAGAGGAAGAAGAAAGGCCCCAAAACGTGGCCGCTTGTGGGAGCTGCAATCGAGCAGCTGCTCAACTACCACAGAATGCACGACTGGCTTCTCGGTTACCTTAAGCTCTCCAAAACTGTTGTCGTCCCCATGCCTTTCACTACTTACACTTACATTGCCCACCCCGATAATGTTCACCACATTCTCAAGACCAACTTTGCTAATTATCCTAAGGTACAGCCTTAAATTATTCCAACATGTTTTAAATGTTTGAAACTTTGCACAAAACTGGAGGAGTGATAATCAATATTAAATACAGAGAAAAATACAATATAAGGGACTTGAACACAAGGCATCCGATTTTGATACTATTCTTAACCTTGAGGAGGAAATAATAATATAGGGTTCGAACACAATATCTACTTTAATACCATTTTTTATTTTGGGGAGGAAAGTTGGAACGTGGGATCTTCTATTCTGATACTATATGTTAAATCAACAATTAATAGTAAAAAATTAATTAAGCTCAATGAATAGGATAATTTTAGGTTAAAAAACATATTTGGTCCCTATATTTTTGCTAAAGTATCGATTTAGTCCCTGAACTTTAGTTTGTAACGATTTAATCCTTGCAATTTGTAACGATTTAGTCCCTAAAACAATTTAGTCTCTATAATTTAAAATTTGTAACAATTTAGTCCCTACCATGAAATTTTTTATCAAAATAAAATATCTATTTTTATCCTATAACGATTTAGTATTTGTAATTTATAAACACACATGGCCCTTCATCGGTTTATCGATCTAAATGTATAAGAAATTTAACAAAGTTTTTCATTAACTATAAGACTAAATTGTTACAAATTTAAAAGTATAGAAACTAAATCATTACAAACTAAGATTTAGAGACAAATCGTTACTTAATTGAAAGTACGAGAAGTATTTTTTAACCGATAAGTTTAATTGTTTTGTTGACACAATGTATTGAGTTATTTGAAGGGTGATGCATATCATTCGTACATGGAAGTGCTTCTTGGAGATGGGATATTCAACGTGGATGGAGAGCTATGGAGGAAGCAAAGGAAGACCGCCAGCTTTGAATTTGCTTCAAAGAATTTGAGGGATTTCAGTGCCTTGGTTTTCAGAGAGTACTCTCTCAAGCTCTCCTCTATTTTAACTTCGGCTTCTCTACACAACCAACAAGTTGACATGCAGGTCACAATATCAACGCAACCGTCCCTCTCTTTTGCCATCCAAATTCAAAATTTATAAACCTTTATTACAATGCAGGAATTGTTGATGAGAATGACTTTGGACTCCATATGCAAGGTTGGATTTGGCGTTGAAATTGGATCATTGGCTCCAAATTTGCCCGAAAATTGCTTCGCACAAGCCTTTGATACAGCAAACATCATCGTCACTCTTCGGTTCATCGATCCTTTGTGGAAAATTAAAAGATTTCTCAATTTGGGATCCGAAGCTCTCCTCGATAAGTCCATCAAAATCATCGATGATTTCACCTACTCTGTTATTGCCACTAGGAAGAAGGAGATCGAAGAAGCTCGAACCACGGGCAACGATGGCAAAAAGGTAATCTACACACATTTTTCCCTACAGCAAAAATTAAATAATATTTTGGTAACCATGTTTTCAAAACATCTATTTTGATCTCTATAATGTTAATATTTTAGCTACTCTACTTTTCAAATGATGCTTTTAAGAAATGATAATTTTGGTCCCTATTTACAAAATTTTAATACAAATTTTATACAGTAGAAATCCTTTAATGCAATGAGTGAAATGTCAAAGTAAAAATTGTGATTTGAAAAAAATAAAAACGAAATGGAAGAGACTAAAATGATCCTTTTAAATATAAATGAACATTTCAAAAGAAACAAAATACACCACTAAAATAAACTAAAGAAACAAGTATCTAAACAGTATTTAAACCTATTACAATTCACTAATATTTTGTGATGATGTGACAGATAAAACACGACATATTGTCAAGATTTATAGAGTTAGGCGATGATCCGAACAACAATTTCACAAACAAGAGCCTAAGAGACGTCGTTCTAAACTTTGTGATCGCTGGACGTGACACAACCGCTGCCACTCTTTCGTGGGCCATTTATATGGTAATGACTCACTCCCATGTGGCTGACAAACTTTACTCCGAGCTCACTAGTTTTGAAGAAGCAAGAGCCAAAGAAGAAGGAATTTCATTGCTCAATCAGCATCACTCAACGGATCTTGAATCCTTTGAAAGAAGAGTGAAGCAATTTGCAGAGCTTCTCAATTACGACTCACTCGCTAGATTGCATTATTTGCATGCAATGATTACCGAGACACTTCGGCTATACCCTGCAGTCCCTCAGGTATAAACATATAGAAAATACTTAGATGCTGATTGGTGAACACATCGGTTGAAACTTTCACAAATAAGAATGGAAAAAGAACATACTGTCAATTTCTTTTGGTACGGGCATGTAGGACCCGAAGGGCATTTTGGAGGATGATGTGTTGCCAGATGGGACAAAGGTAAGAGCAGGAGGAATGGTGACATATGTTCCCTACTCGATGGGAAGAATGGAGTACAATTGGGGTTGTGATGCAGCTTCTTTCAACCCTGAAAGATGGCTCAAACAAGGCATTTTCCACAATGAATCCCCATTCAAGTTCACTGCTTTTCAGGTCAACTTTCCTCCCCGTTTGATAATTATATTATTATTTATTTTTAAAAATTAAGCTTACAAACACTGCTCACTCATGTGTACTTCTTTATTTTTGTTATCTACTCGTTGAATATATTTTCACAATCAAAATAAAAAGACTAGACATATTCAAGAAATCTTGAGGGAACCGCATGCACAATTTTCAAAAACAGAAATCCAAAAATGATAGCAATATATTGCAGGCTGGACCAAGAATCTGCATGGGGAAAGACTCGGCATATCTGCAGATGAAGATGGCACTTGCGATTTTGTGCAGATTCTACAAATTTAAATTGGTGAGTGGTCATCAAGTGAAGTACAGGATGATGACAATTCTGTCCATGGCCAATGGCTTGAAAGTTACCGTTGACAGACGCCAGTAAAATCACCCATTTACTACATTAATGTTTCTTTTCCCTTTTTTATTGATCAATGTTATACAATGAACTCAAAAAGTTAATAATCTCACTGCAATTTCCACCATTTTCATCAACTACTTTATTATTCTGCTTCTTTTTTAGTGCTCGGTTTTGAATTGGCTTGCCTCTTGGTGTTTGGTTGGTAAAACTCTGCTTGACTTTATGTTCTTGTCTCTATAGGCGCATTTTGTTTGTAAGCATTTTAATCTACTCGATTTTGTGGCTATGTTCGAGTATTTTCTTAAATGGGTTTGGAAATTTCTGTGACATAATTTTGAGTGTCTTGTTATTTGAAAGTTGTATGATTTATTAGTTAATTCATAGGAAAATTTTAGATTTAATTTTGAACACTTGTTCAAGTTAAAAGTTTGAACTAATCAGATTGAGAGTTTTGAAAGTGACTCACCCACCAAAGTTCAAGATAAAAATTAAAATTTACCTTAATTTTAGTACGTTAATTCCTTAAGTTTGATTGTAAACAAGAGAAAAAAATAGTGGTGTGATCATCTTTATTTTTGGAGATCTTTTAAAAGAAATGTTACAACATTGTTTTTTGTTTTTATTTTTTTTTTAAAAACAATTCACTTATACAATGTGTTTGAGAGTAATGATATAATCAATGATTTTGGAAAAAAAAAAGTATAATTGATTTTCCGAAATCACAATCCAAGTGATACTAAATCAATTTAAAGTGATTTTAAATTTTTCTAAATTCAATTTTTTAATTTACCAAACATAATAGGAGAGTGATTTTGATAATGACAAAAGTGATTTTAGTCGTGTCAAAATCACTGTCAGACATATCTTAAGTCCATGTTTGACTAAAATTCTTACTTTCATCGTTTAATTTTGCAACTTGACACTAGAATCCCCGAGGCTTCGAATAGTCAGATTTTCTCTACCATTATTAGCTTTCCATTACTATAGCTATTAAAAATTGACTAACTGTTTTACCTTTGGCTTTTTTATTACTATTGTTTTTCAAACAATATAGCATTATTTTTTTTATTACTATTTTTCTCATAAATTAAACTTGGCTCCCCATTCAGAACAACCTTGTCCTCACCACTATTAAATAGTTATTAAATATTTAATTACAACAAATGAGGGTGGAGACTGTGTTCATGTTGGCCACGTCGTTAAAGAAGAGTTGTCAAAACATGTCATTTTATAGGAAAAATAAGAAATGATTGTAAACATGTTCTGGTTCTGTTTATTAACAGTTTATTAGCTTAGAGGCCCTAAAGAACAAAATAATAATACTTTTAATCAACTTTGATCTACCTAATACTGTGGAGCTTTGGTGTCTTACCAAGCAAAGGGCTTATGAGATTATCTATACCACTTAGAAGCCAGCAAAATGAGCATGGTTTTTTTACCTAGCGTACAACAAGTAAATCAACATATGCGACTTCGAGCTGAGCTTAGTGAATAAAGTATTTATTATCAATTCGACTCCTCATTTCTGCAATTGTTTGGTAACTAATTTTACGAAACGTGATATAAAGAATAAATTCACAGTAAGTGGCCTTTTTTTTTTGGCATCAAATTCCAGCAAAGATAATCGAATAGGACAGTAAGAAATCAACTGACTATTCCTGATTGAAACCTGGTGAGCTAATTACACTATGGACCTTCCCTAAAGAGAAAAATAAAAGAAAGCAAACAGAAAAAAAAAAAAAAAAGGGGTGAGCACATGCATAAGAAGAGTAAGTAGAACATTGGCATTCTAAAGGTGAGTTCAATTTGAAGCTCTGTAATTCTCTCTCTAATCCTCAGCTACATTCTTAATTGCCTAATTTATGAACCTAAATGTTAGGTTGCCCTCACCAATCAATCCCCACTCAAAACCAATTGGAAGATGAAGCGGGAGAGTGTAAAGTTCCAGAGAAGAGGAAGAGGATCACCGGAAGTGTTTTTCCTTTGGCTTCTTTTCCCTGGTTGATTCAATTCGATTCGAGTGCGGGCAACTTGTTAATCTGTACTCTTTACGTTATGCCGCTCGCATACTTTGGTTCCGAATTCCGCCCACCACTTCTCTGCTTGTGCTTCTGTGAAATGTCTCCGGCTGGAACACAAATTTTTAACTCAAAATTTGAGAAAATATACTTTTGAAATCAGAGACACTGTTGACTTTCTACAAAATTGAAACCAAAAAAAAGGAAAAACTCTCCTAATCATAGCCCAGACAGGTCAGTGAACAAGTTCAATAAGAAACTAAAGATTTTAACTTGTTAGTAATATATTGGAAAGATCAAACGTCACCTAAAGCTACTAGCACAAGCTATTGAATCTTGATTCAACCACTACTAATAAATCCAATAATCTAAAATAACAGGTTAAAAGAAACAAAATTATTTCAATAGATTCTCAGCTCCCAACATATATATTGGTAATATGGATACGGAAAATATAACATTGATACCATGATATATTACGACTGGACTAAAAAACTTAAAGTTCATAGGTTTGAGTAAATTTAATTTCAACCTTTTAATATATTCCCAATACTCTATAGAAGAAAATAAGATTTTAACTTTGAACCACCTACTAGATATTCTATTATAAATTAAACCCAAAAGTTTAAACTATTTGGTTAAAATGAATTTAATATTTTCATTATATTATTGACAAAAATATCTTTGAAGCAATTAGAACATAGATTTTTGAGAAATATAGCAGAAATGTTAAATGTTAACGAGAAACCAATGAGTGAGTATAACTTCAACCTGCACAATAATACCAGCCTTCACAAATCATCCAAAACAATTTTAGAAAACAAAAATATAAAATTACTTCTAAAACAGTTTTTAGACAAACCTTGACAAAAGGTTTTTATAAGAGAACACAAGCACACATTGGGCGATAAGGTATTTGCTTGTGTATGAAGTCAAGGGGACTAAAATTAGATCAGGTAAGTGATTGCAACAATCAGTCATGAGAAGACGTGGTTCATGACAAAGGCATTACAAAGAGATTAAATTAGATGATGAAGCAAGAAAACTTTTCATGCCACATAAGAGCTCAATAAATGGTCACAAATAGTGTGCTAGATTATAGTACCTGAAACGAACTCGTTTCAGCTCATTGCCTCCTCCTGGCAAAGCAGCCAGAGTTATGTACACGCCCGGTTCGTCTTGTACAACCCATTCTGCCTTCTCATTTTGTCCTTTGGTTCCGGTTGATATGGTTTGACTTTTTGAAATGCCATTAGACTCCAAACGAGAGTTTATGCTCATGGAAAGGCTCTCAGCGGAAAGCTGGTTGGAATTACTAACATTCTGGCCGGAAACAGTGCCAGAGTGGCTAATAGCACTATATCCTTCTGGCATCTTCTCAGCCATATCTTTCAACTGCAAAACCATTAAACATTTTAGTATCAACAAATTGAAAATACCAAGTAGGTGCATTACTTCCATATTTACAAAAAATAGAGAACTCAAAGGAAAGAAAAAAAGGACATCTCTTCCAAATGCATGAAAAAATAACTGAATTAATAAGGAATGAAAATTTATTTAGCATGCTACACTTTTTTTTTTTTTTTGAAATCCGTTTGTCCGGGCCAGCTTGTGCGCACCTCGACTAATCACGGGCCAACCGCCTGACCCTATTACATTTGGTTGACAAAGTAACTAGTAGGATATTAAATAGCATCCTACTCTACTTATTAGTATGTTTGAAATCAACTTCTTCAAGTTTGCCACTTATATGGTTACTTTACATTTTACCAGTAGGTTAGTGGTAAAACTAAACTTGGAACTTGTTGATATTAACTTCTCCAACTGACTACCCATACTAGTGAATTGTTTAGTAGAAATTAGAACCTGTTCAAATTCTTTAGAGAGATGGTCTATTGAAGACCTATCTTCTCAACCTATTTGTTTCTCCTTGTATAGGTAAGGAGTATTTTACAAGCATGTTGAGAGACATTTGGAGTTGATATTTGAGGAGCAATTTCTTCTTGAGCTTAGAGGAATATAGATAGACGTATATTGATTGGAGAGGCGGGCATTAGGTGAAATCATGACATGAGGATGAAGTGAGATTTAGGACTTAGGTTTGGTTTCAAGTAAGAGTCCAAAGCTGATTGTCACTCACTCACTCCCCCAGATGATGAGCTTTGGAGTAGAATCGAAGATGTTTGAAGAAGGTGACATCCATTGTGACATATGCCTGTTCTGTAGTAGGAGAGTAGCATTTGTAGCCCCACAAATTGGGTGAGTGTCCCAAAAATATGCATTTATGTTAAATTTAAGAGAATCAAAATATTCTAATGTATTTGAATAGTGCAACTTAGGTCTTCTTACAGGTCTTCTTATGTAGCAGAAAGACCTGCTATAAAAAAAAATATTAAACCTACTACATAAAGGAATAGGAGACCTACTATAATAAGGAAAGAAATAAAAACCATAAAGATTTAAAAAGACAACTAATAAATGTTTATATATTCCAACAATTTATGTGCTCCAGGATCCAATTTTCTATAGTGTTGGAAAATGGATATGAACAAAGGCAGTGCACCCAAAAACCTTTGGGACTAAATCAAGGGACTGAACTCGGAGATGAGGAAATTATTGAAGAAAGACCTGACGAATGGGTGGAGAAGCCAAACCAGCTGGGGGGAGTGTTGGAGTTCTCTGTGAGGTAACTCCTTACAACTTTCTGGTATTCAAAAGCAAAGAGTAGCCMGTAGGCAATACAAATGAAAATAGCCTGAAGGCGTTATAGTCACCCCACCTATTCGAGAGGGTGGATAATCCCTCCACAGACAATTGCTCTATTCTCAGGCACAAAATAAGATGATCCCTACCTACTGACCTGGCAGACCTAATATCCTCTCTGCCAACATTCTCCCTCACTCCCATAATCTTTTATCTCTCCTAACCGTTATCCCCTACTCTCATAGACATTCCCCATTTTTCCTTTTCTAGAATATGTATTCAGAATAGGAGGTCTTACATCTCATTTAAGTAAATATTAGCCATTTCATATTAGCTGCAATAATTTCATTGTTTTTTGTTGAYTTTCCTTTCTTGTAATTGTTCTAGGATTGGAACTAAAAAATTGAAAAGAAATTGTATTGAGTAGACAAAAATACAGTAAAATTTCCCAAGTAAACTCGAACCCTCTACTTAAAACTAACTATAACCCTCTCATGAGTAAACTCAAGCCTAAACAACTAACAATTGCTCCCCTCATCTCCTCTCACAAACTCTATTGACAACAGACTCCTGGTAACAAACTCTCTAGCAAATGACCAAGTCCTTAGTATCCTAATATTTCCAGCCTCTACCCTAATGATATTCCTAACGTATTGGTATTTCTCCAACATGAGAAGACCATATTGTATTATTTTATTARTGAAGAACTATAATTTTCGTCTACTTAAAATTAACKGCTTGAAATAGGTTTTACTAATCMATTTCTTCTCCATATCAAATTAAGAAGTTTTATTTATTTATCTATCCTTTATTGTAACATCTAACATTGTAACCAGCGAACAGATAAAAACCAAGAAATATGGTGTTTTACAATACTGCAAACATTGCTGCTTAAATAAACATGAAACCAAAACCATACAAGAAACAACCATATTT
This sequence comes from Momordica charantia, assembly GCF_001995035.1. Next base: position 154,687 of record NW_019104659.1, read on the forward strand.
TGAATTTGATAAGAGTGAAATGCAGTGGAAATTTTCATATCCTGCAACTTTATTGTCAAATTATTGTTTCCTTTTTAGTTTCAAAATTTTAAAAATAAAAAATGTACTCTCTTTCAAACAAACACATGAAATCAATTCAATACTTTAACCACCTACGCACACACATAGGGGCAGTATTGTGCAATAGCAAGAATGCAAATCTTCCTTTTAAYGATAAACACAGAAATACGTAAGGTATCTCCTTACTGATATTCAAAATAAGAACAAGAACAAGAACAAGTGCCCTAAGGCTTACAAGGGGCCCAACCGTTAGAGAGGKTTGGRCACTCTCTTACCAAGTCAATCCTTCCAAAAGACAAAAACTACCTAWGATAGACCTCCTAGCATAAGTACTTCCCCATACAAAAGACTTGCCCWACAAAMAACTAAGGGGAATTTACCCCTTYGCCCTTCCTAACATAATTATTCACTATTGGGGGCCTCACATCACTCCCAGGGTAGAAAGACACCTTGTCCTCAAGGTGAAAAGTGGGAATTGCTGGCGGACGGTTGATACGGTCTCCCACGTGGCTTCATGTTCCGGTAAGTCCTTCCACTGCACAAGAAGCTCCCGTTTGCCGTTSTCGRTGTTCCGGCATATGCSCATAATATCCAAGGGCTCAGCCACCCATTCATAGTTSTCARAGAAGGTAGGCRGATGGGKTTGGATGCTGTGCTGTTCGCCYGCTGCACGTTTGWGTTGGGAAACGTGGAAGATAGGATGGACAGTGGCGTCAGCCAATAGTTYCAATTTGTAAGCTACKGAGTCAATACGGTCCAGCACCGTCTAAGGGCCARAATATTTTGGAGTTAGCTTCTCACAGTGCCTTTTGGCGAGGGACAACTGGCAGTAGGGGCGAAGCTTGAGGTAAACCGAATCGCCCACAGCAAACTCCACATGGCAACAGTGTCGGTCGGCAAACTTCTTCATTCTGTTTTGGGCCTCGACCAAATGGTTGTTTAGGCATTGAAGGGCCTGATCTCGCTCAGCTAACTGTTGGTCCAAGGTAGCGTTGGCCGTTTGTTGATCACCATAGAATATCAGCAGGGGAGGGGGGCGGCCATAGACAATGCGGAAAGGGGTAGTGTTGATTGAGACATGATACGTGGTGTTGTACCAATATTCTCCATTGTCGCGGTCTCTCCGAGCAAAAACAGYAGAGGTAAGTCTCAACACATTTGTTGACGATCTCGATCTGGCCGTCCGTTTGCGGGTGGTAGGTTGTGCTCCGGTGGAGTTTAGTGTCTTGAAGGCRAAACAATTYGGTCCAGAAGTGGCTCAAGAAGATCTTGTCGCGGTCGGAGACGATCKAGCGGGGAAACCYATGAAGTCRGRCTACTTCTTTCACAAACGATGCWGCAATGRTCTTAGCCGAAAAGGGATGGGCAATAGGTATGAAGTGCGCATAYTTACTCAAACGGTCCACCACCACAAAGATAACGTCWTAGGATGTCGATTTKGGTAGTCCTTCGATAAAGTCCATGGAGATATCCTCCCAAGTGCGGTCCAAGTGTGGAAGGGGTTGCAGTAGACCGACCGGTGAGGTAGTGAGTGATTTGTTCCGCTGGCACACATCACACTGTTCATTTCACATCCTGTTTCATTCCTTGCTAATACAAATCACCGGTCAGCCACTTATAGGTCCTCAAAAAACCGAGTGTCCCCTGAATACAGAGTCATGATAGGTGTGGAGGGCGGCCTTGATGAGGGATGAATCACATGTGAGGACCAAACGACTCTTGTAAAATAGTTTCCCTTGTTGCAATGAGAATCGGGGCACGCGGTCCTGATTGGCCTGCAGCTCAGCGATAATCTTTCTCCACTTCCTTCCAGATTACATCAGCTTCTAAAATGGCCGAGACCGCCAAAGTGGCCAAGTGAGCCACTGGTGGCATATCAGACAGGGCTTCAGCTGGGGACATAAGGTGCTCCGTGGGTGGCATACGTGTTAAAGCATCGACCGCCTTGTTTTCCAGCCTAGGGCGATACTGAATCTCGAAGTTGTACCCCAGTAATTTCGAAACCCACCGCTGATAGTTCGGGGAAGATAGTTTTTGCTCCAGGAGAAACTTCAAGGCTTGCTGGTCAGTGCATACCAACAATTTCTGGCCCAACAAATACGGCCGCCAACGTTGCATGGCAAGGACAATGGCCATCAACTCCCGCTCATATACTAACTTCTGTTGATTGGCAGTTGACAAGGTCTGACTGAAGAAGGCAATTGGCCACTATTCTTGAGATAATACAGCCCCTAGACCCGTACCTGAGGCGTCGGTCTCCACGACAAACGGCTGACTGAAATCGGGTAAGGCCAATATCGGTAGCATGATCGTCGCTCGTTTAAGACGTTCAAAGGCTTCCGTCGTAGTGTCGGACCACACAAATGCATCCTTCTTCAAGAGTTGGGTAAGGGGAGCGGCTATGGCACCGTAATTCTCCATAAATCTACGATAATAACTGGTTAAGCCCAGGAATCCTCTGAGTTTTCTCAGATTCGACGGTATCGGCCATTGGATCATGGCCCGAACTTTCTCGGGATCAGCCTCAACACCCCTAGTCGAGACTCAATGCCCCAAGTATTCGATCCTTTCCTGGGCGAACTGGCACTTCTTCATGTTGGCATACAAGGAGTGTTCCTAAAGTATATTTAGCACTACCGTTAGGTGGGTAGCGTGAGAATCCACATCTGGGCTATAGATCAAAATATCATCAAAAAATACCAGCACAAACCTCCTCAAGAAGGGGCGAAAGATAAGGTTCATCAAAGCTTGAAATGTGGTCGGGGCGTTGGTGAGGCCAAAGGGCATTCCCAAGAATTCGTAGTAGCCGTCGTGCATCCGAAACGCTGTTTTCTCCACGTCCGGCTCTTGTACCCATGTTTGGGGGTATCCCAACCTGAGGTCAATTTTGGAGTAGATTGCCGCACCGTGAAGCTCATCCAGTAACTCCTCGACCACCGGAATCAGGAATTTGTCCGGAATCATTGCGTTATTCAATGCCTTGTAGTCCACGCAAAACCTCCAACTCCCATCTTTCTTCTTGACCAGTAGCATCGGGCTAAAGTAGGGACTCACACTGGGGCGGATGATTCCCGTCGTCAGCATCTCTCCGATTAAACGTTCTATCTTCGCCTTCTGCACGTACGGGTAGCGGTATGGCCGCACATTCACGGGTGGGTTCCCTTCAGTGAGCGTTATGCGATGATCAACTTCTCTCTTTGAGGGTAGACCCTCCGGAATTTGGAAGACGGCTTGATACTTAGTGAGCAATCTGTCAATGGAGCGTGGCAGTTCCATGGGGGGTGTCGAATTCGGAGCCTCTATTTGGAACACAGTGATCGCGCGAAACTCCAACAGAAAACCCTGATCTTGGGCATCCCATGAACGTGTCAAGCGCTTTAGTGTCACCTCTGCTTTTGTCAGGGACGGATCCCCCTTGAGTATCACTCGAGTTCCACTTGCTTTGAACGTCATTGTCAGGGCGCCCCAATCAACCTCCATCGTTCCCAGGGTACACAGCCACTGCATTCCTAGCACCACGTGGATCCCACCTAATTCCAGAGGAAGAAAATTTTCCACAATGGTTAGTTTAGGAAGTTTCAAAACTACTCCCTTGCAAATACCTTTTCCTTTTACACTACTCCCATTCCCATAATGACCTAGTAGTTGGACGTCTCCACCGTGGGCAGACGTAATGCTTCAACAAGCTTCTAAGAATTAAAATTGTGGGTTGCTCCACAATCAATTAAGACCACCACTTCCGATTGGCCGATCTCACCTCGCAACTTCATGGTACCAAGTGTAGAGAACCATACCACTGTGTTGAGGGACAGCTCGACCACCTCGCTTACTTCTTCGACCATTTCTTGATCCTCAATCGTGCCTGCATTCCCATCCGACTGTCCAAGATCGTTGTCGTGTGCCAAGAGGACTCACATGGTTCTTAGCGTTCGTCGCAGTGAAAACAGAGGCCCTTCGCTTTGCAAGCGTTATACTCTGTCTTTGATAAACACTTAAACCCCTTGCGATTAGGATTACTCATAGCGGGCAACGTGGGTGTACGGTTGGCAAGTGTAACGGTACGAGTTACTTGGCCTTGTGTGGCCTTTGGTGCGGGTTGGGTGGCCGATGGGTCGGCCCAATCGTGGGGCTTTTAGCGCCTTCAGTAAAGGCCAATGTCGCTGCGCTTCAGTCCTCGATTAACTGGGCTGCCCGCATGACCTTTCGTAACCAGTGATTTCCCTGCTCAATATCTCAGCCTTGATCAGAAGATGCAACCCATTAAGGAAAGTTTCCTCCAACACCTCCTTTGACGGTCCTCGTACGGGTGCAGAGTATTCCTCAAACATTCAACAAAAGTCTGCCACTGTTCCCGTGTGTTGTATGGCTAGAAACCGAGCGCAAAAGGCTACCCTCCTGTGATGGCCGAAATCGTATGAACAGCCGGACCTTTAGGTCGGCCCATCTGGCGAATTCTTGATTATCCCTTATCTTCCCATTGTCATTCTAGGGGTTTCCGAACCGGAAAACATTCCTCCTTTTGACTTTGTTAGTTCCGTGACCAGCATTGCCATGGCTTTCCATTGTTCCTCCATCCGGTTAGACAACCTATCTATCTCCTCCATCCGATGGGATAACTTATCCAGACTCTCCTTGATGTTCAGCATCTCTTTTTCATTATTGTCACAACATTCTTCCAGCTGCTTCTGTGCCATTCCTCTCGTTCTCCCAGGATTGAAGGCTCTAATACCAATTTGTAAGGTATCTCCTTACTTATTGATATTCAAAATAAGAACAAGAACAAGTGCCCTAAGGCTTACAAGGGGCCCAACCGTTTTTCTTTTTTTAACAAAAAATGAACTTTTCACTGATGAAATGAAAAGGAACAAAATTGTTCAATGATACAAACTCGCGAAGGAGTGAAAGGAAAACATACAAATTTAAAAGATACAAGGGGCCCAACCGTTAGAGTGGGTTGGGAGCTCTCTTACCAAGTCAATCCTTCCAAAAGGCGAAAACTACCTTTTCTAAGATAGACATCCTAAGCATAAGTACTTCCCCATGCAAAAGACTTGCCCAACAAACAACTAAGGGGTATTTACCCCTTTGCCCTTCCTAACATAACTATTCACTATTGGGGGCTCACAAAATATGCTTAAATTGATTTTTTCTCTAAGGACACCTCTTACTCTTATACTTTTTATTATAATTATTTGATCGAGAGTAATTGGTTTCTGATTTAATTTAAAAAGAAAATTAAATAAAAAGAAGTAAAAGAAAGAAACCATTTATGACATGTAAAGGTTAGAAAGGAACATAATTTATATAATGTTGGGGATATGAGATGTAGTTCATGTTAGTTGCTTGTCAAGAGAGAGGGCATAAGCTGTAGAGTTTTTTTTTCTTTTTTTGAAAACCAAGCTGTAGAGTTTGTTAATGATTAAAATGATACTATCTAACAACATGAAGCTCGGCTGAAAAATAGCAGCTTTTCTTACTATTTCTGACCATATATATCTGACATTTGACGTTATAAGTAAAATAGTGGGTGTAGATAATACGTATTAAACAACTGTTACAAAATATAATGGAGAAATTGCTAACAAAATCCAACCCATAATTCAAAAAGACTCTAACCTGAGCCGCTAAGGATTTAATAACTTCCTTGGCTGATTTGCATCTTTCAGCTTCATCTGCAGCTATTGCTGTAATTTCCATCAGTTTCTTTGAGGTTTTCTCGAGTTCAGCTTCAAGATTTTTGGACTTGCAAGTCAACTCTTGCACCTGCCAATCAGTTATTAATCAATACTCAATAGTTCACCCAAAATAGAGTTTCAGAAAGTAAAACTAAAAGCAGCTAACGTTTGATTCGCGTGGCCCATGTTTTCAATATTTCAAATGATTTTGTCATGAAGAAATTTATCAAAGTGCTTACCTAATAAATAGGATGCCTACCAGTGGGAAGAAGTCATTCTCACAGCTGCCTACCTAGTAAGGTTTTAAATTTCAAAACTCCCATTGAGTGCTTTAAATATGTTTTTCCAACATCCCGTAAATATTTTGACTTATCTCTCAAAGTGTTTGGATGTACCACATATGTTCACATAACTAGTCAATCTCAGTCAAAACTTGATTTTAGAGCTGTTAAACGTATATTCTTGAGTTATTTTTCAAGTGGGTTATAAATGTTTTAATCCTCAAATCAACAAATTTTTTGTTAGTATGGATGTGTCTTTTTTAGTAAAACAATCATATTTTACCCAAAATTATCTTCAGGGGGAGAGATCAAATTTGAGAGATAATTTTTGGGATATTTCGATTCCTCTTCCTAGTCCTATTTCTCCTGATTTTGCTGGACTTTTGATACCTAGTATAGAACTACGAGATGATTCTACTAATCAAGTTTATGAGTTTAAGTTTTATTCTAAAAGAAAATTCAATCAAATAAACAAAGACCAGATAGTTAATCCTTCTCAGAGTCAATCTGAAGTTCTGAAAAATGAAACAAAAAATACTAATAATCCCCCCCAGCGGATAGTCGATTCTTCACATAACCAACCTGAGACTGAAAACACCGATATCTTCTATTCCTACTTCAACTATTTCACCTATTGTCTCTGACCTTGATGTTCCAGTAACAATTAGAAAACATGTTCGAAGTTGTACTAAATATCCTATTGCAAACTATATCTTATACCACAAATTGACAAATAATCATAGAGTTCACATCTAGGATAGCTGATTTGTTTGTTCAAAGGAATATACATGACGCTCTAGAAGATCCAAATTGGAGACTAGCAGTTATGGAAGAGATAATGCTCTCAAGCAGAATAATACTTGGGAGATAGTAGAGTTGCCAAAAGGTAAGAAATCAGTAATCAGTGGGATGTAAATGGCTATTTACCGTAAAATATACTGTAGATGGTAGTATTGAGAGAATAGATACAAGGTCAGATTGGTAGCTAAAGGCTTCACTTAAACCAATAAGATTGATTATTGAGAAACATCGACTCTCGTTGCTAAAATTAACTCTATTAGAGCTCTTTTGTCTCTTGCAGTTAATTCAAATTGGCCTCTCCATCAGCTTGACGTGAAAAATATCTTTCTTAATGGCGATCTCGAAAAAGAGGTTTTTATGAACTTACTACCAAGTTTTGAAAAGGAAATCAGTGTAATAAATTCTGCAAATTAAAAAAATCTCTTTATGGCCTCAAACAATCTCCGAGAGCTTGGTGTGAGCGGTTTGGAAAAGTCGTATCTAGCTATGAATTTCTTTGAAGCCAAGTTGACCACATATATATACATATATACGTACGTACGTACGTACATATATATATAGTGTATATATATAATGGTCATAAAAACCTATATTGTATAATAGGACCTATACTATATAAGTATATATAGTATATATAGTATCTATATAGTATAAATGAATTTATTTGAATGGAATAAATTATTAGTATTCCAATAATAATAAAATAAGAAGCACATAGCCTTCTTATATAGAAGAGAGGCTCAATGCATGAAAGGGAATAAAGAAATTAATATTGACAGCTAATTTACAACTAATATTTACAAATAATGAACCAACACTCCCTCTCAAGCTGGTTTAAAGATATCTTCCATTGCCAGCTTGTCAATCATTTTGTCAAATTGCACCTTCGCTAGTCCTGTTGTCAATACATCAGTAGTCTACTCTATTGTTGGGAAATAAAGGATACATATCACACCAGTGTCAACTTTTTCTTTTATGAAATGTTTGTCAATTTCAATATGCTTAGTCCTATCATGTTGAACTTGTAGAGACTAAGGTTGGAGAGAATTCAATGTAATGTGTTCTCATTATTAAAGTCTATATATATAGACAAATATACAAGGTTGACATAATCCTATAAGGAGAAGGTAAAGGACAAATTAATATTAATACAAGAATATAAAATATACTAAAATATCTATACTCTAACACTCCCCCTCAAGTTGGTGCATATATATTAATCATGCCCAACTTGTTAGACAAATAATCTATTCGTGCTCGATTCAACTTATGTTCTGTGATTTTTGATATCATTGGGATCACCTCAGAAGTTACGATTGATTTCTTCTCAACCATAACAAACAAACGAACTTATTTGAACAAAACGACAGAACCAGACCAAACCACCCGAACCAAACAAAACAGATGAATCAAATTGCTGGAACCAAATCGGATTAGGTGTTTTCTGAATCCA
>NW_019104659.1:163841-193290 GCF_001995035.1 Momordica charantia
GCCTTGTACTGTACTGAAGGAATTTCACGTTTTACTCCAAGAGACATCTCTTGGAGGCCTATCTCTTGTCAAGACAGTAGCTGGTTACAAAGGAATTTTGAGGAAGCTGAGGCTTGGTTTGCTCTAAAAAATTTGGGAAAAAATAAGGCGTCAGGGCCAGACGGATTTACCATTGAATTCTTCATCAAATTTTGGCAGCATTGGAAAGGGGATTTTATGCGACTTTTTGCTGAGTTCTTTCGAAATGGCCAATTGAATGCTTGCGTTAAAGATAATTTCATTTGCCTTATTCCTAAGAAAGATACAGTGGAAAAGGTAAAGGACTTTAGACCAATAAGTCTTTCAACCTCCACTTATAAAATTATAGCCAAAGTCCTCACCGAGCGCCTCAAGAAGGTGATTCCTAGCAAAATTTCTATGAATCAGAGTGCTTTTATTGAAGGAAGACAGATCCTTGATCCGGTGTTAATTGCAAATGAGCTTGTAAATTTCTATAAAGTCAAGAAGAAGAGTGGTTGGATGTTAAAACTTGACTTAGAAAAAGCCTTTGATAGAGTGGATTGGGATTTTCTTGATGCTGTCCTTCGAAAGAAAGGGTTTGGAGAGAAATGGATTAGCTGGATTAATGGTTGCATCAGAGGGACAAAATTTTCAGTATTCATCAATGGTAGACCAAGAGGAAGAATCTTACTTCTAGAGGTTTAAGGCAAGGGGACCCTCTTTCTCCTTTCCTTTTTCTCTTAATCAGTGATGTGCTTAGTAGTTTGTTGGATCGCCTACATGAAAAGGGTATTTTTGAAGGTTTTATTGTCGGCAGAAATCATGTTCATGTTTCTCATCTACAGTTTGCAAATGATACTTTGTTGTTTTGTAAGGATGATGATGATATGTTGGAGATTCTTTTCGATACTATTAAGACATTTGAATGGTTGTCTGGCCTGAAAGTAAATTGGGATAAATCATTATTATGTGGAATTAATATTGATACCCAAAAAGTAGCGTTGTTTGCTGCAAAGTGGAATTGTAAAATTGAACATCTGCCCATTATGTACTTGGGGCTTCCTTTAGGTGGAAATCCAAAGCTTGAAGCCTTTTGGTTACCTATTAAGGACAAGATCCTAAAGAAGCTCGATAGATGGAAGTTGTATCAATTATCTAAAGGAGGTAGACTGACTTTGTGCCAAGCGGTGTTGGGTAACATCCCTATGTATTACTTATCGCTTTTTCAAATGCCTGGACATATCAGCAAGCAATTTGAAAAGTATATCAGAAAATTTTTTTGGGGACATGGTTCATATGGGTCTTTAAAGCATTTGGCTCGATGGGATTTAGCTTCTCGCCCTTCTGCAAATGGTGGCTTGGGCATTGGTATGTTATTGAATAAGAACCATGCTCTTCTTGCGAAATGGTGTTGGAGGTTTAGTGTGGAAACTTCTGCGTTATGGCGCCGGGTTGTGGCCAGCATTTATGAAACAGATTGTTTGATTGGAAAACTCTGGAAAAGAAGAATTTGGGGTGTCGTAGCCCTTGGAACAACATTCAAAAACAGTGGAAAAAGGTACAGAAATTCTCTTCATTATCGGTAAAAAATGGCAAACGTACTTTGTTTTAGCATCACTTGTGGTTGGGCGAGTCTTGTTTAAAGGACAAGTTTCCACTTATGTTTCGGGTTTCCTCGAACCCCTACCTTTCGGTTCAAGAAGCTTGGGATTCAACCACCTCCTCTTGGAGGATTGAAGTTAGAAGGTCGCTAAAAGATGGAGAAATTGCTGAATATATTGAATTATTGGACAATCTGAATTTGGTTTTGTTAAATGATGATGGAGACAAACTTTCTTGGAATCTGAATAAAAATGGGACTTTTTCTGTCAGCTCCTTATGTAACTCTAAGGCTCCCTCTGCTGCATTACCACGAGATTTTTGCTCAAAGCTCTGGAATTCTGGTAGCCCCAAGAAGGTTAATGTCCTTACATGGATTCTTATGTTTGGCAAGGTCAATACAGCTGAAATTATGCAGAAAAAGATACCATATATGTTTCTCCAGCCATCTGCTTGTGTTTTTTGTGTAAACTCAAGCGAAAATCAGCTGCACACTTTCTTTTTCTGTCCATTTGCAGCAACCTGTTGGTCTGCCTTTTTTGGAACCTTCAACCTAACCTACCTTGGGTTATGGACAAGTCAGTCTCGAACTTGGTTTTTCAGTTGCTGTTTGGTCTACACATGAATCCTAGAGCTACATTACTTTGGGTCTTCAGTTGCTGTTTGGTCTACACATGAATCCTAGAGCTACATTACTTTGGGTCAACGGTCTTACAGCCCTTATTTATGAATTATGGTTCGAGCGCAATCAAAGGACCTTCGAAGGGCTAAAAAGGCATCCGTTGGAATGTTTTCACATTGCCAAATTCAAAGCTTCTCAATGGTGTGCTCTTTCCAATCTTTTTGTCAATTACTCACCTAGCATGATTGATTCTAATTGGGATGCTTTTAGCTCTCCTTTGTAATTTTATTTATTTTGTTTCAACTTTATGTGCTTTGTATTCATTTTTTTTTCGTTTTTTTTTTCATTTTTTTATTTTTTATCTTTCTCACTCCTTTGGAGTTTGTATCCTTGAACATTTTATGTTCTTTTTCATTTATCAATGAAAAGTTCCTTTCCTGTTCAAAAAAAAAACTTCAACCTATAAATGGTTGTGTTTTTTGAACAATATATGTATACCAATATATGTAGGTCGATATTTGATTTATTAGTTGTAAATTAGCTGTCAATATTAATTTCTTTATTTCCTTTCATGTATTGAGCCTCTTTTTTATATAAGAAGTATTTCTTATTTTATTATTATTGGAATACTAATAATTTATTCCATTCAAACCAAGTTGGTATCAGAGCCAGGTTCTCCTTTAAAACCCTAGCCACTATAAACTCAGCCACCGCTGCTACCACGTTACTGTCGGAACCTTAGCCGCCATCCTCAAACAGCGCATCCTACTTCTGGACAGTTCCTTCGTGCGGGGCTGTTCATATCGCCAGCTGATCGTCCTTCCGTCGCCATCATTGTTCGCAAATCTAGAGCCAGAGGTCGCAGATCATGAGATATTACCGCCACCGTCTACGTTCTGCATCCCATTTGCAGATCTTCGTGCCGCACCTCTGTTCCCCCACTGTCCATGTTTATTTCGCTGTCGTCCTTGCCGTTTCGCCGCCCTTAGCATCCATTCCGACGTTTTGCAGGTCCGTGGATCAATTTCAGTCCGCTGTCACTCACCGTTAGCTACAGGTTTGTGGGTAAAATCCACGTTTGCTGCTTGCCGTTCTTTGCAGATCTTGGGTAAAGATCAAGGTTTGTTATCGTGTACAAACCCAAGGTTTGGTTCGGTTCAAGTCTGGTTGGTTCACACTTTGGTTTGGTTTGGTCCAATTCAGGCCGGTTCACTTAGTTCGACCAGACAGCTTCTTTTGTAATACATCTGCTGTGTTAACTCTTCCAAACAAGAGAATCCAAGTGAAAAAAACTCACTTTCTTTGGACTTTTGGTCTTCCAAATAGCTTTAAATAAATCTTGAGGCATAGGAGCATTTGAGGAAAACTTACGGAAGGAAGCCACTGTGAAGTCACCTGAATTATCCAAGGACCAAATCCTTCTATCTACTCTATTTACAGGGCAATATATATTTAGAAGTGACAGTAGAGAAATATATTCCTCGATCTCATCATCCTTCAAAGCCCAACGAGAAGTAATTTTCCAAGATAACGTTTGTGGATCCCAAAAATCAGCAACTGAACCTGAAGGGGACAAGGATAAACGATAAATTTTTGGAAATCTGACCGAGAGAGGCTTGTCCTCTATCTAGATGTGGTTCCATAAAAGAATATTGGAACCCGACCCCAATTTGATGCAAACTGACTGAATTGCCTCCAATGTCGAGAAATACTAGTCCATGGGCACCTAAGGCTGCCATTATTCCTTTCACCCGTAGACCAACCAAGTTCAATCTCTCCGTACAAACTGGCCATGACGTGCCGCCAAAGGGTAGAGTTTTCCAAGCCAAAACGCCAGCCCCATTTGGCTAAAAGTGCGCTGTTAATTTTTTAAATTCTGCCAACCCCCAGACCGCCATCTTCCATGAGCTTGGACGAGATATTCTAGTGTACAAGATGATTTAGAGCCCCTGACTGGCCACTGTTCCATAGGAAAGCTCTCCTTTTTTCGATTTGCTTGCATACCCCTAAAGGTATTTGAAACAAAGAAAGGTAGTAAAGTGGAATACTAGATAAGACTGATTTGCATAAGGTCAATCTACCTCCTCAGGACAAATTATAACGCCTCCAGCGATCCAACTTCTCTATTTTCTCTAAAACAGGGCTCCAAAAAACAGAGGATCTCAAATTTCCCCCTAAAGGTAGACCAAGATACAAAATAGGAAGGGAAGCAAACTGACAGTTCATAGAAGACGCTACTTGCTGAACTCTTTGTGCCGAAATGTTTACTCCGCTGATGGTTGATTTCTCCCAATTAATGGAAAATCCGGAAAGCCATTCGTAAGCTTTAATAGCTTCAGTGAGGTTTCTCGACATAATCTCATCATCCTTGCAAAAAATAAGAGTGTCATCTGCAAATTGAAGATGAGAGATATGGACATTCTTATCGCCGAGCAAGAATCCTTCAACAGAACCCCTTTCATAAATATTTTCCAGCATGCTACTGAAAACATCTGCTACTAAGAGAAAAAGAAAAGGTGTAAGTGGATCACCTTGTCTTAGACCCCCAAAAGCCACAATACGACCTTTATACCTCCCATTAATAAAGATTGAGTACTTAGTTCCTCTTACACAACTGTTGATCCACTTACACCATTTTCTACCGAACCGTTTTTGAAGAAGGACATCTTCTAGAAATGCCCAATCAACCTTGTCAAAGGCTTTCTCGAAATCCAGCTTGAGCAACCACCTGCCTATCCTTCAAGCTTTATAGGCTTCCACAGCTTCATTTGCAATCAAGATTCGATCCAATATATTTCGGCCTTCAATGAAAGCACTTTGAGTGGATGAGATAGTAGTAGGCATAACCTTTTTGAGGCACTCGGTCAGTACCTAGGCCAGCACTTTGTAAATTGAGGAAGAGAGACTGATTGGCTTGAAATCACAAATTCTTGAGGATGCGGCTTTTTTGGGCAGTAAACAAATGAAGTTTTCTTTAAGGCCACCATTAATATGGCCGTTAATGTTGAATTCCTTGAATAAGCGAATAAAATCATCCTTCAAGTGATGCCAGAAATCTGATGAGGGATTCCGTCGTGAAACCGTCGGGGCCTGGTGCTTTATTTTTACCAAGATCATTCAAAGCAGACCAGATTTCGGATTCCTCAAAATCTCTTTCCAGCCATTGCCTATCAGAAGGAGAAATTGGACGCCAATTGATCCCTCTTGGAGAGAACCGCGGGCCAGAGCTTATGGTAAAGAGCTTTCCAAAAAAGTTTAGAATTTCTTCCTCAATGTCTTTCTGATTAATGAGTGTGATTGGTGTACAACACACGGGTTGATTTCTTGAAGAAGAATAATATTTTTTACAAAAGGAAAACCAGCAGCTATTTAAAGGGGTTGTTGGCACATTAACCATACGGTAAACAATCTTACAACTAAAACAACCTAACAACCTTACTCACTTAACTAACTAACCAACCCTTGTATAATAACTACATCAATTTCCACGACCCTTAAAAATAACTCGACCTGGAGTTAAAGGGGTTATTGTAAAAGAATCTGGTGGATTGTAGTTGTAGAGATCTGCTATGTTGAAGATAGGGCTGATATTGTAAGTTGGTGGAAGCTGAAGTTTGTAGGCATTAGATCCAAAGCGCTCAATTACTTGAAAGGACCCTAACTTCCTCTTTTTGAGTTTGGAGTAGGTGCCCGATGGAAATCGGCTTTTCCTTAGATGAATAATCACTAGATCGCCTACTTGGAATTCCTTAGCCCGCCTTTTCTTGTCAACCGCCTCTTTTTATTTTAAATTTGATTGTTCAATGTGGTTTCAGACTTCTTGATGTAATTCTGTAATGCGGCTAGCCATTTCCTCTGCTTCCAAACTGAGATCAACAGATGAAGGAATGTTAGTCAAATCTAAAGTTAATCTAGGGAGTTTAGTATAAATCACCTCAAATGGTGACTTCCCTGTAGTTCTGTTCTTCATGTGGTTGTAGGCAAATTCCGCTTGAGCCAACGACATGTCCCACTGTTTAGGGTGATCTCCACTAAGACAACGAACGAGGTTTCCCAAAGATCGATTCGTGACTTCGATTTGACCATCTATCTGTGGATGGCTCGTGGTGCTAAATTTGAGGGTGTTAATAATAAGAAAATAAAATAATTCTTCCTTAATTACTCCAAATGATTGATACAACGCTATATAAATAGCAGTCACAAAAAAGAAACTAAAAAGAAATTCTTGCCTATTAAGATAAGGAAATACTTACGTATTAGGACAATAAAACCCTAACCTAAATAAAATAGGAAACCTTTAAAATAAAATAAACTATAATTTAACAGAGGGAAGTATCAAATTTCTTCCACAATGTGCGCCAGAAGTGACTTAAAAACTTGACATCGCGATCTGACACAATGGACTTTGGAATTCCATGGAGACGAACTATGTCCCTAAAAAATAAGGTTGCTATAGCAATGGCATCGGAGGTCTTTTTACAAGCCACGAAATGTGCCATCTTGCTAAAGCGATCCACCACCACCAATACCAAATCAAATCCCCGCTGTGTTCATGGAAGTCCTAAAATAAAATCCATCAAAAGATCTTCCCATATACTCTTGGGTATTGGTAAAGGTGTATAAAGCCCAGTATTTTGTGTTGTTCCTTTGTAAGTTTGACAAGTAAAACACTTAGTGACATAGTTAGAGACATCTCGGCGTATATGTGGCCAATAGAAGCGTGAAGGTACTATATCCAAAGTTTTATCACGACC
The DNA here is from genome assembly GCF_001995035.1 of Momordica charantia. The sequence continues at coordinate 170,817 of NW_019104659.1, forward strand.
TAAATGCCCCGCAAGGCCACCCGCATGGGCATCTCGTAGAATAGCCTCCCTTAAGGAGGTATGAGGAATACATAGAGCATTTCCTTTAAATAGGTATCCTTCCACAATATGGTAGTCTTCGATAGGCATATGAGTTGAACATTTGTGCCAAATGTCTTGGAAGTCTTTGTCAGTTCCATATAAATCAGGAAGATAGTCAAAGGCAATAATCTCGCCTTTAAGGATGGTTCAAAGGCTGTTTTTCCGGCTTAAGGCGTCTGGTGCCTTATTAGTTGTTCCCGCCTTGTGTTTAATTACAAACTCAATTCGTTGTAAAAAGGACAACCAACGGACGTGCATACGACTAGTTGTTTTTCGAGTATGCAGAAATTTTAAGGAGAAATGATCCGTAAACAAGACAAATTCTTTACTTAATAGATAATGCTCCCACTATTTCAATGCTCGGACAAGGGCATAAAGTTCTTGCTCATAAGTGCTCCATTTTTTACGGGATGGGCTAAGTTTTTCGCTAAAATATTCTAAAGGATGATTGTTTTGAGATAAAACAGCTCCTAATCCCAGATGCATCTACAGCCACTTCAAAAAGTGAATCAAAGTTTGGTTTTGATTATTTGTAAACTATCTATTTGTGATTGTCCCCACGAAAATTGTCCCTTTTTAAGGCAGTTGGTCAAAGGAGCTACGATGGAACTAAAGTGTTTTATAAATTTCCTATAGAAGGAAGCAAGCCCTGGGAAACATTGGACATCCCTTACCGTTTTAGGTTCACTCCAATCAGCTATAGCTTGAACTTTAGAAGGGTCCATTTTTACTTGATTATGACCAATGATAAAACCTAAGAAAGATATTTCGGGTGTGACAAAGAGACATTTTTTAAGATTGATCACAAGTTTATTATCTGCTAATGTAGAGAAGAGTAACCGAAGGTGGTCTAAGTGATCATGCATAGTAGTGCTATAGATGAGAATGTCATTGAAATAAACAACAATAAATTTGTTAATAAAAGGAAACAAAACCTTATGCATGAGCCGCATGAAGGTACTTGGAGCATTAGATAATCTGAATGGCATAACAAGCCATTCAAACAACCCCTCGTTTGTCTTTAAGGTTGTTTTCCACTCATCTCCCAGTCTGATTCGAATCTGGTGGTAGCCACTTTTGAGATCCACTTTAGAAAAGATTGTGGCACCTCCTCATTGATCTAGTAGGTAGAAGATCCAGGGTATTGGAAATCGGTATTTGACTGTGATTTTGTTTATAGCATGGCTATCAACACACATTCTCCAAGTACCGTCCTTTTTTGGAGTCAACAAAGCAGGCACGACACATGGACTTAGACTAGGCTGTATATGCCCTATCTCAAGTAATTCATGAATTTGGTCATGAAGTATTTTGTACTCGGAAGGGCTCATTCTATAATGTGCTAGATTAGGAAGAAATGCCCCTGGAAAGAAATCAATATTGTGTTGTATGTTTCAAAGAGGGGGTAATCCAGTCAGTGTTTCTATAATAGTTTCAAATTCGGTCAATAATTGTTCTACAGCCGGCGGAACAAAAGAACCAGCATTCTTGGCATCAAAATCTTTTATAATCAAACCGAGGATAGGTTCTTTAGGCTGTCCTAGGAGCTGTGTTGCCGAACAAATGGTAAATAGGTTACCTTTCCCTTTGTCACTATCCTTCAAAGGAAGGGACTTGGAGGGATTTAATGGTAGAAGGACCACTTTTTTACCCATCCACAAAAACTCGAAAGTATTATCTCTTCCTTTATGGAGAGCTTGAGTATCATATTGCCAAGACCTTCCAAGTAAAATATGACACACATCCATGTCTAACACATCACACACGATTTGGTCTTTATATGTTGCACCAATGGACAAAGCCACTGTGCAAGTGTGTGTGACATGAGCCTGACCCCCTTTTTTAATCCAAGATACTTTATATGGAGCGGGGTGAGGGGATAAAGGCAAGTGTAACGTATTTACCAACTTACTGGCAATGATGTTTTCAGTGCTTCCACTATTGATGATGACATTGTAGATTTTCCTGTTTATGGTGCATCTAGTTTTAAACAGAGCATGTCGTTGGTAAGTTACCTCTGTTTTAGGTATCAAAAGGACGCGTTGAAGAACACAGGAGACAGGATCATGTTCATCTGGTGCGGCATAGTCAACATCTTCTTCTAACTCTTCCCCACTGTCTTCGTGGACTTCTTCCTCATCAATGAAATTGATAGCTTTTCTTTGGGGACAATCATTGGATAAATGTCCGGTTTGTCCACACCAAAAGCATTTACCCAATGTTGGGCGAGAATACACATTCCCTTGTTTTTTCCCTGCCACACTATCAACTTGTTTAGCTTTAACAACATCATTGTCGAGGGACTTACCTTTAGGGGCAGTGGATGAAAGGTTGGGGGAAGGGGTATTGTCGCCCAGAGTAGTGGACCGTTTGGATGTGCCTCCCTGATCCCAAGTGCTGCGTTGTGCATATTGTTTCTTGACACGATTGCCCACCTGTTCTTCAATGGTGGTTGCGGTGGAAATAGCCTCATTGAGGTAACCAATTGGTTGCAAAGCAATCTGTTCTTTAATATCCGAACGTAAACCACCAATGAATCGGGCGACCAAATGTTGTTGGCTTTCCAAAAGATTGGTTCTTGCACCCAAACGATGAAATTCCTCGGAATAGTCAACTATGGATCTTGTCCCTTGTCGACAATTCTGGTACTGATTGTAGAAAACTTGTTCAAAATTAATTGGGAGAAAACGTTCACGCATGAGCTTTTTCATTTGTTCCCAATTACGGATGGGTTGCTTCCCATAACGATGTCTATTAACTTCTAGTTGGTCCCACCAAGCCGAAGCTCCTTCCTTTAGCTTTAATGCTACCAACCAAACCTTCTTGTGATCTGGAGTTCCCATATAACTAAAGAATTTTTCTACATTCTTAACCCAATCTAAGAATCCCTCAATATCCATCTTACCATTGAATGGACAGATTCTCTTTAGATTGTTCGAACTCTTTTCCATTAGGAGCAGTTTCGGACTTCTGGGATCAGAATATACGTTCGTGGAACATTTTGTTAAGGAGGTCTCTAAAGGAAGAGGAGTAAGAAGAGTTTACTACTCTTTTGTCAATTCTAAGCTCGGCTTCGATTACTTGTACAGAAGATCGAAGAATATGGACTCTCGAACCACCTAGTGTATTTTCGGTTGCATCTTTGATCATATAGCGGACTTCTTCTCCGATGGATAAGGACTTGTTTGCTGCTTCGTGAAAATCAAAAAGTCCAAGGAAAGTCAATGTATTTTCTTGGATTCTTCTTCAAGGGATTAAATACGACTGGAATTATTCAAAGAAAGCTTCCTTCAACTGCTCTTCTCCCTTCTCATTGTGTTCTTTGTGGTGCTAGTGGGGAAGATCAAAGTCATCTCTTCTACCATTGTTCTTCCATTGCTAATGGGTGGTCCTCTCTTCTTTCGTACCTTCCATATTGATTGGGTTTTTGATATAAGGCTCAAGACATTTTATTCCAGTTATTTTGTGGTCCATATCATTCTTCTTGGGCTGTTCGTTTATTATGGATCAATGTCGTTAAGGGTAAAAGCAGATCATTGTTCGAGTGTCTTTCTTCAGCAAAGTTCAAGGCTTCCCATTGATGCTCTCTTGCTGATTCTTTTTTGCATTATTCCCCAAATCTTATTTTCTCTAATTGGGATGCTTTTATCAATCCTTTGTAATTTGTTTTTTCTGTTTTATTTATTTGTTCTTTGTTTCACTCTTTCGGGAGTTTGTATCCTTTGAACATTTTTTATCGTTCCTTTTCATTCCATCAATGAAAAGTTCTTTGAAAGTCCTTCATGTAATCCTTTTGGGTCTTTTGTAACTTTATACCATCAATGAAATCGTTTCTTTCAAAAAAAACCAATGAAAAGTTCGTATCTTGTTAAAAAAAAAAAGTTCCCCTTTTTCACAACTTTAGCATTTCTTCTCTCATGTTTAGCTGGAAAAGCTTTCTGTAATCCCTTTTATAGGCAACTTTTGTAATTTCATATCATTAATAAAATTGTTTCTCTCTCTAAAGAAAAAATATTTTGAATTTGTTTAAAATTCAATATTTCGAATAACTCATTAAATGTTTTTATTACAAAAATATATTTTTGAATGTTTGTTCATGTTGTGTGTAACCTTTTTTTTTTAATTTCGAGTACAATAAAGGGTTGGGGGATTTGAACTCGTGACCTGTTGATCAGGCATGTATTAATTACCGCTGAACTAAGCTCATGTTGGCCATGTTGTGTGTATCTTAACTTTTTGAAAATAACATTCCATTGTATCCATATCATGTTGAACAATGAATATGCTTTCCAGGTAGCCGTCAACCTTGATCTAGATAGGCAGATGAATAAAATACAATTCATGCATATCGTTAGAGTTAACTACATTAGAAATATATATAAAGTAGACCAAGATGCCAATATAACTTCCACATCTAAGGATAATTATATCTTCATAAGGTCGCAGCCAGACAGTGAATTTATCAAATTAATTAGAGGAAACCCAAACAAAAGGCTTACCTGTGCCCTCAAACTGATGATTTCCTGGGTTAAACTGTCATTTGCACGCTTAGAATCCTCTGCAATGTCTTCGAAGGATTGAATCGGGCTCGTCATTCCCAAGACAGGAGATGTTGCTCGAGAAGCTAATCTGGAAGCAGGAATAGAAACTTATGACACTCTTTAGGAAGCTTAATATGGAGGAATTGATTCTCTGGAAGAATAATAGCCCCTCAATTTGAATTTTCCCATTTAAGGAGGTGAACAGAGGACGACTTTGTACCTATTGTTTTATATCATACCTGGACTGCATGCTTTCAGCATGATTGACAGCACCCAAAGACGAAAGTCTAGAGAGTGTTGCTTGCAACTTTGGAACCCACGACTCTTTATCTACGACACCATTAGATTTAGGGTGCACGTTTCCGGTTCTGGCTTTAGAATTTTGTGAAAGAGAATTGGACTCCATAGCCTTCTTTAGTTTAGTGAAACAATCATCACACACTCGATATGGCTTATTCAAATTTGGGGCTAAAGATGCTTTCAGAGATTTTCTGCTGCTGCATGCTTTGCAGAATACTAGACCACAGTTGTAACAGTTGTGACGCTTCCTTCTGAAACCAAATGGATTGTGACAACCGGAGCATACAGAATGGTCAGCACTTGATACCCACTTATGAAGACATATAACAGCGGTGAAGTTTGAACCACATGCTACATTTTTCACTTGCTTATCTTTCAGGAAATCTACAATAGTAGGTGTCTTTCTGTGATCATGGTCTCCATGGCCTAACTGACCATTTGAGCCCTTTCCCCAGGTATAAACCTCAGCTCTGGAGGTTAATACTGCAACATGATAAGAACCACAGGCAACCTCTTCAACAAAACTGTTGGCAATTTCACCTTCAACGCAAGTGGGAAGCTTTCCATCAGCTCCAGCACTTCCCAACTGGCCATAAGCAGTACTTCCCATTGAATATACCCGTCCCGATGTTGTTAAAGCAATTGTGAGATTATGACCACATGCCACTTGACATATATTTTCTTCAATTAATGCAGCTACACATTCAGGAACTAGTCTAGGCTCATTATCTCCATGTCCAAGCCGGTCTTTGTCACCATCACCCCATGTGTAAAGCTTTCCAGATGAAGGGTTAGCTGAAGTACCAGAATCGGAAAGCTCGTTAAAGATTTCAACAACAGCAGCAGTGTGCCAAACACCACAAGCAACTCTTATCGTTCTTAGCCCTGTCAAAGATTCCACTTCCCGTGGAATATTTGAGGTGATATGATCCCCATGACCCAAGGCTCCAAAAGAACCATCCCCAAATGTGAACAATTGACCAGCTGATGTCACAGCAGCTGTATGCCAAGCTCCACAAGAGATATATGATACACGAATTCCCTCCATCTGACCACTTACCTTTTTAGGAATGAAATGACTAACTTCACTACCATGACCAAGGAGACCATAATTATGAGTACCATCACCCCAAGTATAAAGATCCCCTGAAATTGTTACAGCACAAGTATGGTACTCTCCGCATGCTACTAATTCAACATTCATGCCACTGAGGGTATCGATGATTTTTGGATGTGAAACATCCACTTCCACACCATGGCCAAGTCTGCCTCCTGACTCCTCACCCCAACTAAAAATCTCACCTTGTCTAGTAATCAGTACAGCATGTCTGCCACCACATGAAATACCATGAACATCTAGAGCAACTGTTGACTCCAATGCCTTGGGTATCAGAGCATCCAGCTTGGAGTTTAATGAACATTGATTGCCGACCTTGTTCACACCACCACCCAGCAATCCATCCCCTGTACCTTCTCCCCAAATGAAGACATCCCCTAAGGCATCAAAATCTTCTGGACATGATCCTTGACTTGATGAGCTCACAGCACTGGATAAGCTAACGCGGAAACCCTCGGATGCAGAAATTCGGCCATTTGAGTTATCTACAAGCCCAGATGATAGAGAAGGATTGGAAATTGACTTGGCTTGGTTGATACTCTTGGAAACTGCAGTGTATGATAGTATTTCACAAAATGCTTTTCCTAGTCTATTCTGTGCATTATTTTCATAGGGAACCCCATCAGAATCTCCAGGATCCTGTCAATCAGAAGAAGTACAAAATGTAAATTAGGACTAAATACAAAGAATAAAAAACTGAGTACATATTGAAACAAATATAATTATCATTGAAATATAATTATCATTGTACAGACACATGGTGTAATGGTTGGAGAATTCTTTCGCAGGCGAGCATGTGAACCATCTGATGATACACTCTCACATCTTGATTCAGCTCTAAACTTGCGGAAGTTGCCTCGAGTGATCAATGCCTTGAGACCAACAAACCAAACTTCAGCTTCATCCTTGTCTTTACATATCTGTCCATCATTGATAAAATTAGTTTGTCAATTTTTTTTTTTTTTGGGGGACTAACAAATTTCCATTCTAGCTTCTAAAGGTTTCTGCAAAACTTCTTCAATCCTCATGTAGTAAAAGATATTATATCAATTGCAAGCACGTATGTGAAAACACAAAACAATTGGATGCAAGAGAACTTCAAAATTAGTGTTGAGTCAATGACACATAAATGGCATTGCAAGATCAAATAAAAAAATAAATGTTAAGGGAATCAACATTGTCGTCTCTTACCAAATCTAGTGATCTATCATTATACAAGAGTGAAAATGACTGATACTCTTTTTCAGGTTGTGGATGCTGCTGGAATATTGCCTGAAAATTAAATACACGTATACATCCTTTCAAATTTAGGAAACTAAAAAATGAACATGAAGTTTAGAAATTCAGAAGATAAATCCTTGAAAGACACTCTTAGAAAGTCTCAAACATGAACTTTTCTTTAATATTAAGCCAAGGCATTTTGATCATTGTTTTACGGAAAGTTATCTAAAACCGTACCAGCTAGTCTGAAAGCTAGTTTCAATATTTTCTTCACCCCAAACAATGTCTTAGAAGTCAATATTTGTATGTAAACTTACAGTACGCTGGCCGGGAATAATCTTTGAAACCAAACTTAATTTAAGCTGTTTCTCTTCTTTGCCCGAGTACCATATGAGTAAAGACTCGTCCTGTAACATTGATAAAAAAAATAATAATAAAATAGAATAAAATAAAAGATCATCCTATAACAGAATTTCAAGCCTGTTAAAAGAGAGAGGACAAAAAGATAATGGCTTTACTTAGTGTGGTTGGAGTCCACATAGAAAAATATGGATGCCTCAGTGCATGAGAACTAATAAGATACAATTTTTCATTGATTACATTTTTTCATCTTCACATTCTATATCATCAAGAATTAATAAGATACAAATGTTCTTATCATCAAAATCTGGAAATAATATTCAAAAGATTGCAATGCAGAAGTAAGTACCTATGTCACTTCAAGACTAACTCCAAAAGGTAAAACAAGATTACTAATGTAGCAAACTATTACACGTAGAAATCTTTATCATTCATATAAAAAGATCTTGAGCGATATTTCTGTGAAGAGTTTTACATTTGATTTAACCCTTAGAACATGGACAAAATGAACTATAAATACCACAAGTCATGAGAAAAGTAAATTGACTTATGCTTCAACGGCACTACATACCACCGAGATAACTATCTATCACAGTACAGCATCAATGAGATTAATAGAATTACTAACTGTTCTTTTGTTTTCCTTTGCCTAGAATAATCAGTTACAATCTTTTTAAATGGGAAAGAAGAGCTTCCAGTATAGAAAGATGATAAAGACAGCTATGATAAAAATGCAGCTTCCAAGACCACCAATACGAGTCTTTAAAAATTAGAAGAAAAAAAAAAGATAGCATTTGTGGGGGGAAATCAGGAATAAAAATTCAAGTTTTAGGTAGTTCAAAAGGCAGGGGAAATAAGAAGAAAGAAACGGGCATATAAAATGCTGTCTCCATCATTCATTTTCTTGCCAAAAAAGTTTTACCATTTTTCACCATTTGCCTTCAGGAAGATAACTACAGATAAATGATCTTCTTGTATTCGGACAGGCAATTACTACTGAAAGGTGAAAAGCCTGAACTTTTGACCTCACAGAAAATAACTTACACTTGAAAGCCTGAAAGGGCAGAACTTTGGCTTCCCCCTCCGTCCATATTTAAGTAAATGTGCCCCTTTCTTAAGCGCTGTAATGGCCTATAAAAATAAGGGGGTAAAAATCAGCACAGGGGAGATGAGAGAAACCAGATAAGAAAGGATATAATGTGAGCTTTTTTCTTCTCTCAAAAAAGTTGCAATAAATTCTTCAGAGGAACAAGAATAAAAACATGGAAGACCATGACATTTGATGGAATTCTCACGTGAGAACATCTTAAATACTAAACCATCAAAAACTTGACTTTAAACTAGTCACTCTACTCCACCCTCCAAAGCAGAAATCTCACCACACGACAAACGATAATCCATAGTTAGAACAGAGTAGTTTAAAAGACTGTAAAGGAAAGCATGAATCGCCTTCAATACAGAACATTTTCGAGCAGGAGTCACCTTAAATGGGTAAATAAGAACGTACAGGGAAAAAAGAAAAAGAAAATTTTTATATAATGAAACCAACCTGCTCGATATCCCTATGGGCGAGACCACCTTTCTGGGTATCGGCCATTCAAGATTCAAAATCAGGTGCTACTCTGGAGCAGACCAAACGTCCACTGGAAGAATAAACCCAAATGTATCTCAAAATGACAATCCCTGTCCAAAATTTGCGCCATGAAAAGCATTCTACTCATCCTCTCGGATGAAAAATCCCCTCATCTACCCCATGGAAAAATGCCCCGTAAGAAAATCAAAACGCGACGAAACTAAACTCCCAACACAATACTCCAACAGCTCCACTAGTCACTATTCAGCTAAAACCACCGCCTGTAATCTCAAAGGAACCCTAAAATACGCACAGCGACGAATCCCGACGAGTCTATTCGATTAATGGCGCATAATCAACGGCAGAAGACCATTCCGACCCAAATTACACGCAATATGAACCTTGGAGGCTAAAATTCACGCACATTAGATTGAACAGCCATACATTCATGTCGGCAATTTCTGATTAATCTCAACGCGCGAATGGGCGCCAAAAAGATCATAGAACAGAGCGTGGAAAATCATAGAGATCTGGAGCACCTCGCAGGTCTTTAATGTCTTCTCAACGTAAATTCCCGTGGCATTGAGAAATTGTTGACATGCGCCCTTTACCTGCGCTCGGTTTCTTCTCTCTCTCTGGTTTCTCTCTCTTGTCTGTATTGAGTTTTTGTCTGGGATGAAGCTTTAACTGTTTTTTTTATAATTGTCGCTCAATTCCAAACGACTTCTTTTTTTTCTCTCTCTCTCTTTTTCTTTTCTTCTCCCCCTCCCTTCTGCTTTTAATTTTGTATTTTGTAATTTTTTTTTCTCAAATGTGCCACGTCAGCAGAATGGGAATCTCTGGGATGTGGCAAATTTTGTCGTACTTGATGCACTTTTTGGTATTATTTTAATAAATGTCCACTACGAGACAAATCATGTGTTTCGGAGGACTGCAACACACCCTCTGCCACGTGTACACTTTGCAGTACATTTTGACCACTGTGTTTGACCAACTGATTTCCCGCCAATTTTAGTACAATTTTTCTTTTTTTTATTAAACCAATTTCGACAATGCGATCACGATGAGATCAGAAAATCTTTGTCGTTATCCTCAATTGTGTTTGCTGCCTCATTTGATGGACACTGTCGGATTTGAACTTTTACTTTTTGGTATTTCAACAACCATGTTGTCTAATTTACAACAATTTTTATTATGATTTTGTTTTTTCATGTTTTAAAGCCATGGTGCCCAAGAGACCTTCATGGAGCTCTAAGCATCCATCAACCATCACAACTCCGTCTTTGGACGACATCAAGTTTTACTCAAAGATTTTCGAGACTATTTAAGAGCATTCTAAGAAAAGATTAAGAGGTGTGAGATGATTGGAGTGTTGCGATTTGAACATCAAAATTATTTTATATATTTAAAAAAATGTCACCATCTTTTCTAATTTTCAAATATAGGAAAATATTATAAGGATTATTTTCGAATTCATATTTTACCCTCCCTATTTTTTTCAAATCTCTCGCAATTTCTTCTTCTTCTCCCGAATTGGTCTTTGTTACTAGTGGAAGTTGAAATTGAACCGTCGGGCAACTTGGAATCTACTAATCAAGGAGTGTACAATGAGAATCGATGTGACGGTTACAATATGGAAGGGTTGAAAGAAGGTTTGAAGAACTGGGCAAGATTTATGAAATATAAATTTGAGTCCTGGGTTTCTGCTCATTCTAATTTCAACAGACCCAAATAAAAGAATAAAAAAATAATTATTTGAAATTAGAGTTGTATCCCAATCCCCATTCAAATTGGAAGTGACAAAAATCGAAATCGAAAAATAGGAGAAGATAAAGAGAATCGAAAAACAAGAGTAAAGATGAATAAAGAAAATGAGAAGGAACATAATGGTGAATCAAAGATCATGCTGCAATTACTTTTACAAAATGGAAATGAGGAATAATATTATATGAAAAAAATGGAGGGGGAAGAGAATAGAAGAGAAATTTGAGAATGGAAGAGGGAAGAGGGAAGAGAAGAGAGAAGGTATGTCATTGTAATTTTATAGTTCTTTTAATTGAACAAAATATTGATTTATGTTAAAAATAAATAAATTTTGAAAGGTCGGATCCTTCGAGCAAAGTGAAAACTTTTTAAAGTTATTTGTGTCAATTTCCTAGTGCGAAGGGACTCTGGAGACGTGCTCGTTAGAGCTTTTATAGTGTCGGAATAAACCGATGTTGTCGTGTAGGTTCTCGTCAGGGGATGTCTTTCCAAAGAAAGCTGGAGGGTTACATGCGATAGAAAAAACAAAGGGCATTATGTGAAACACAAGGTATGGAGAAAGATGAAGATTAGAGTGATTTTTGGTAATTGACATTTTTTACCCTAACATACTTTCATTACTCTGCATAGCTCTTGGCCCTTGCTAAAGACTAAAATATCCTATCCTTATGATACAAATATGGATATATATATATATATCCCCTCAACTTGTTGAGACTTTATTCACTCTTCAACTTGTTATTTCCTTACCAAAAATCTCGTCACAAATTTCGGCTATTTCTCTCTTTACACTATTCCTATGGGATTTAATTAAAAAAAAAAAGGGCTAAAGTTTTGCCAGGATTCGGGCTCAAATTCAACTGAAAAATTGGGTTTGGGTTATTGACCGGTTGAAATTCTAATCACAATGAAAGAAACTACTAGTTTTTATGCATGAAATTGCATAAAAGCCTAAGACTTAGGCAATTTTAGTTTAAATTGAATAAAAGTCCAAGATTTATGTCATCTCAATTTAAATTTTATAGTCCTCACCATAATCATATTGGATGTGTTATCCTAAACTCGTAGTTTGTAATTATGTAAAAACAAATTTATATTCAATAAAGTTTTGGCTTCATATTCAATCAATTTGTTGTTGAACTTATGCATTGCATTGTCCAAATCCAATAAACTAAACATCTAAGGTTATTATCATGTAACTGTGACATATATATACTTGGTATATATTTGATATACCCTCAATATACAAGTGGATAATGTCCTGAGAATAACCTAAAGGGTCTATAATATATGGATAAGGCTCGGTACCTTATCCTGGCAACACTATGGATACTGTCCGCTTTGTAAATGTTATAGACAATCCAATCTAGATCCTTTGTGTGGAGATATGCAAGTGGAGGTATTCTATACAATGAGTTTGTATAAAACCGGACCGCGAAATAGCCAATCTTTAGATGTAAGGCTGTTAACTAACAGATTGCTATTTCATAGGATGACCAGGAAACTCATTCTCAATCCTGAGTGAGTTATGAACTCCTGCCTATAAGGGCTCGTCCTTTGATCTGTATGAGTGAGAGTGGCCCGAGTTGTCGACTCAACATTCCAACCATTTTGGGGACGAGACTGAATACTGGAGAGCTGGGAACATAACTTCACAAGACGAAATTCACTCCTCTCCGACTTTCGGGTAGTAGATGAGTGTTCTCTTAAATGCTGACTCTGGAACTTGAACAAAGGGCCTCACCCTCTCACTGGCCTGAGAGAGACGTCCGGTTATTGGTAGGACCATAATCGGGTTGTTCATTAAAGTAGCGTGGTATTTAAGGAATAAGATGTAACTCAAGAGTAAAACGGTAATTTGACCCAGCTTGAGTTACGAGCACTCGTGAAGGATTGATTTGCCATTAATAGTCATATATCCGTGGACACGAAAATATTATGCAGTGAGAAGAGTGTAGCGGCAGGTCTTTAGTGGAGTGACTCGTAGATAACGAATATTGATTAACTAAGTTAATGAGTTTGACCAATTAATCTCGTATCATTGGAGCTTCTCATCTGTACCTTCATTAGATTCCCTTGCTAGCTCACAACGGGTAAAACGTGGATCAAGGACTACAAAGTAATTTTAAATGTTCAAATTATATAAGGAACATATATAATATATATTGATACATCATATATAAATATATATTATGAGAGAAATGTTTCAACACGATTCAAATAATTAATATGAATTGCATATTAAAACTATAGATTATACAAGAGAGAATTTTTAAATATGATTCAAATATATAGTTTTAATTAAATATGTGATATTTAAATATTTAAATATTTATATATTTTGAAGATAAATAATTAATTGTTAACCATTTATATATTTATTTAATTAATATTTGAATTTGATTAATTAATAATTAATTAGATTAATAATTATTAATCAAATTAATTAATTAATTATTAATTAGATTAATGATTATTAATTAATTAAATTATTAATTATTAATTAGATTAATAATTAATTATATTAATAGTTAATTAAATTAGTTAAATGTTAATTAATTTAATTTCATTATAATTAATTAATTATGTTATTAATTAAATAAGTAAAATAAAACTCCCCTACATTTTGGTAACTCCCTGCATCATTTTCTTGTTAAAACGGTAGAATTGTTCTGTAGTTAGCTGGCTCTTGCTTAACAAAAATAGGAAAATATTTTCTCTACAAAAATTCTCTCAATTCCCTTTTGTTTTAAAAACAAGTGCTCCCACAGGCAAGTTCTTCGTTCCCAGAGGATAGCGATCGGTGGTAGTGAACGGATTTACGGGAGTTATTTGAAGACGATCTTAAAATATAAGTTCTTTCTTTTCCATGTATTTTCATTTTAATGTCTAGTTTTTCTATTCTTAAAATTCAAGAACACAAGATCGTCGTTTCCGTTGCGGGATTAACGTCCCTTCAAATCTCAGCTCAAGATTATGCAATCCCAGTTGAAATTGCATAATTGTGGTTCGAGATTTGAAGTTGCGCACAAATCGCATGAATCTTGTAAAAAGCCAAAACGCATCTTAGTCAGGATTGTCCGACAATCCAAAATTTATATAATTTTTAAATTTCTAATTAATAAATTTAGTCTAAAAGTCTAAATAAGTAAATGTTTTATTTTCTTTTTCTTTCTAACGAACATCCAAAAGATAAATTTAATTATATTCATTTCAAATTATTCTTATTTCAAACCACATAAATCATTTTAAATCATTTCTTGAATGTTCTCGATGTCAAATAAAGAGTAAGAGAAAGTATTGAACTATAGAAAATAAAAAATTAACTCATCGATTAATTTCATTGAATTTCAAAATAAATTACTTATAATATTGTCCTATTTTAATTGTTAAATAATAAATTTAGATTAAAAGCTTAAATTAATAAAGTTTTTATTTTCTTTTTATTTCCAGCTGACATCCAAACAACTAAATTTAATTATGTTCATTTCAAATTATTCTCGTTCTAAACAAAATAAAGAATTTTCAATCATTTCTCCGACTTTAAATCACGGAATTTAAAATCATTTCTTAAAACATTCTTGATACCAAACAGAGGGTAAGAGAAAGTATTGAATTATTGAAGAAAAAAAAACATGTCTGAAACTATCTGTGACTTTTTTTTTTTACGTATAATCCAAAATNATCCAAAATGGTTAAAACAAAGTTGTGATCGTTAAAAAATGTACTTAATTTTTGAAAAACAAGGGCAAGACTATATATTGTATTTTTTAATTGTAATGAAATAAAAAAAAAAAGAGTTAACTGTCATTTAATAAAAAAAAGTTTTCGTGACAGTTTTTAACATTCACAAAATCATAAAAAATCTGAAATTTATCGTTTTTTCTCGCAAAATCGTGCCTCCACCATTTCGTGACAATTTTTTTCTACTGTCATTGAATAAAAAAAATTACAATTTCGTGACAATTTTTAATTGTCATAAAGTTTAAAAAATCCGGAAAGTAGCATTTTTCCCGCCAAAAGCGCACCCCACAATTTGTGACAACTTTTTTTTTACCCCAAACTTTTTTACTATTCATAACTTGTTGACGTTTATGCCTAAACTCGTGGTTTGTAAATTTCAAATAAATATTTATTCAATAAAGTTATTATAATTTATTTTAGAATTGCACTAACTCAAATCCAATAAACTAACATCCAAGGTATGTCATGTAACTGTATAAGTATATAACAGATACAGTATATATTTAATATATAACATATATATTTGATATACAATGTATATATATATATATAGTATATATTTGATATATAGGTGGCTAATGTTCCAGTAATAAACTAAATGGTCTATAGTATATGGGTAAGGTTGGGTTCATTATCCTGGTAATACTTTGGATACGGCTCACTTTGTAATAGTTACAAATGACTTGATCCAGGTCGTTCCTATGGACACATGCGAGTGGGGGTCTCCTATACAATGAGTTTGTATAAAACTGAACTGCGAAATAATTAATCTTTAGCTGTAACACTGTTAGCTAATAAATTAATATTTTAATAGGATGACCAGGTAACTCGATTTTAATCCTGAGTGAGTTATGGACTGATGCAGGGATGTTCATGGGGTGGGGCGAGACGGGGAAGGCTTCCCCGCCTTCCATTTAATTCCCCATCCCCGCGAAATTCCCCACGAAATTTCGTAGGGTTCGGGGTGGGGATTTTTTCCCCATTTATTCTTTTACTTTGAAATTATTTTCAATTAAACAATTTTTCTTAAGAAAATTTCTAATTAATTAATTAATTTTCAATGATAAAAACTTTACTTACATGGTCTAATCCTCCTATATATATTTGGTGCGTAGAGAATAATATAGTTTTATTAGTATACGTAAGTATAGAAAGAATAATAAGATTTTTTAGTATATATATATATAAAATGCGAGGCGGAGCATGGAACGGGGAAGGAGAATGCATTCTCCGTCCCTGTCCCCATTTAGGTGACGGGGAAAAACTTTCCCTATCCCTGCCACATAGGGAATTTAAACAGGGATTTCCTGTCCCATTTAGGCGGGTCCCGCTGGGGGTGGGGCCCCGTGGGGAAAATGAACATTCCTAACTCCTGCCTGTTAGGGCTCATCCTTTGATTTGTATGGGTGAGAGTGGCTGGAGTCACCAACTCAATATTCCTACCATTTTAGGGACGAGACCGAGTGGGGAGCTTGAAACATAACTTCACAAGATGGAACTCACTCGTTCCCAAATTTAGGGGAGTAGATGAATGTTCCCTTTAGTGCTGACTCTGGGACTTGAACAAGGGGCCCCACCCTCTCATTGTCCCCGGTGTGGCCGTTTGTGTGTTTGAGGCTCCACAGACGTTTTTTTCCTGTATTAATATAAATTAGTTTATATTAATTTAATTGTATCATAGGATGCCAAAAATCGGTCAACTTAGCTACTTATTTTAATGCATTATGAATGTATTTTATTTCGAATGATATGTTCCATAAAGTATGCCATATAGTTTTAAAATCATACCATAGGTTAAGCACGTTCATGTATCATATGTGTATAATAGTTATAATGTATGTTAGCATGATTTATTTTCATAGTTGATTAATATAAGTGTTGTATTAATTAGATGAAAATAAAGTTGCATCGAGCATGACATTTCTTTATTTTTTTTATCATGATATTTCTTTAGTTAATATAATTGTTATATTAATATATGTCGTAAATGCATGACTATAGGTTTAATTTCTTACATTTTATAAGAGTTATAAATTTTGATAGATAGAAATTAAAATCTATAATAAAGAGTTGCATATAAATATAAGGTCTAAGTTAATTAATTTTAAAGGGATTTMAAATTAATTAGACATTATATATCTTCTAATATGATTAAGGGTAGTCTTTTATTTTTTTTAACTATGTTTAAAATGAAATAATAAAAGGCTAAATATAAAACATTCCCTGTAAAGGATCCCTATTTAAGGAAGGTTTTGTCTAGGTTGAGATATTTAAGGTGACCTTAAGGGAACACCTTTACCTGAGAACCGACCTGGGGGCTGAATTATTCAATATTTTATATGCATGCAATAATGTCATTAGTTTATTAATACGTTTAATAAACTAAAACATTAGTGTACAACTACCAATATAAATAGTTGTATTGGGCCGACTAAAAATTCACTTAGTTAATATCACTTAGCAAGAATTTACCTAAGTAATAAACCCTAGTCATAGAATACTAAGTGGGAGCAAAAGAGAATGTGTAATATACTATGTATATTTTTGATATACAAGGTATATGTAACATATTTTTTTTCTCTCATGTCTCTCCTTAAAGTTCACACTCATGCTCGACCTCGTGTCGCCCTGGGCGCGGCCTCCCTATGGAAGATGTTTGCATGGTTCAATATCGAGGTGAATGAAGATAGTATTCATAGTAAGTGGGAAAATGACGTGTGACAACATATCCACGGTCTCCGTCATTAGTTTGCAGTGAGATTTTATACATGACTTGTGTGTCATCCTGAAGCGATCATCCCTACTGAGGGTCCATTATATGGAATCGAAACAAAGACAAACTCTAGAAATGAATAAGTGTTTCTTGGGTTTTGCTCCAATATTTTCTTTCCCTACGACCGGATTATTGGAGCGGACCTTCGAGGTCTGAAAATGGTTAGTCACACTTACTGGGTAAGATTTAGTTGAGAATGTCTCACTTCAGTGAAGGAGTAGTTGTCTGCCTTACGGTAGCTGTTGTTCTAAATCACTAAAGTGTCGTTGCAAAACAATTTTGTTAGGTGTTTGATTACTTTTGCTAAAATTTGATTGAGTTTAAAGGATAATGCATGAAACTGATATAAGTTTGTTTTTATTTTCAGCATGTCGACTTCTATTATTGCTCTGTTAGCCGCTGAAAAACTTAACGGCGAAAACTACAAACAATAGAAATCGAACCTAAACACTATACTCGTGATAGATGATCTTAGGTTCGTCTTACAAGAGGATTGTCCTCAAGCTCCTGCGCCTAACGCTACTATGGCGGTGCGTAACGCCTATGACCAGTGGATCAAGGCCAACGACAACGCTAAGATCTACATCTTGGCAAGAATATCTAATGTGCTTGCTAAGAAGCACGAGGACATGGTCACTGCCAAGGAGATCATAGGCTCGTTGTAGAGCATGTTTGGACAACCATTCTCATAGGCTCGACATAAAGCCCTTAAGTTCATCTACAACTCCCGCATGAATGAGGGCTCGTCAGTGCGAGAACACGTTCTCAACCTGATGGTCAACTTCAATGTGGTAGAGATGAACGGGGCCGTCATAGATGAGCAGAGTCAGGTCAGCTTCATTCTAGAATCTCTTCCGAAGAGTTTCCTGAAATTCCGCAACAACGCGGTTATGAATAAGCTGGAGTACACTCTTACCACGCTCTTAAACGAACTACAGACCTACCAGTCACTTATGAAAAATAAGAGACAGGAAGGGGAGGCAAACGTTGCCACCTCCAAAAGGTTTCACCGAGGTTCGACCTCTGGAACCAAGTTTGCGCTCTCTTCTTCTAGAAGTAAGACTTTTAAAAAGAAGAAGGCTGCTGATAAAGGGCCCAAGATTGTAGACAAAGAAAAATGTTTCCATTGCAACGGGGACAAGGAAGTGCAATTGCCCGAAATACCTGGCCGAGAAGTAGAAAGCCAACGAAGGTAAATATAATTTACTTGTTTTGGAAACTTGTTTAGTGGAAAATGATTATTTCGCCTGGATACTTGATTCAGGAGCCACTAACCATGTTTGTTTTTCATTTCAGGGAATTAGTTCCTAGTGGTAGCATGAAGTCTGAGAGATGACTCTCAAGGTCGGAACGGGAGAAGTTGTCTCAACTGTGGCAGTAGAAGAGTTTAAGTTGTTTTTAGACAAGAAATCATATATTTTATTAGATAATGTATATGTTGTTCCCACTAGTAGAAAGTCGGTCTTCAATAACAGTTAAATTCTGTCATTAACATCATTCATAACAATTATGTTATTGTCATCTATTAAGGCATCAAGAAAGAGGAGAAGATGAAAATTTGTCATCAATGCATTTTCAACTACAGTTATACTTTGTCATTAATAGATTTTCCATCACAATTAATAAATATCACGGAAAGTCATTTAATTACAATTTATAACTGTCACTAAAACAATAAAATATTTTTGTCATTCTGTCAATAAATACCTAAAGATGACAGTTTATAAATTGTCATGAACTAGTTTTTAACGACAGTTAAAGAGTGACATGAATTTTTTTTAACGATTATTTATAACTGTCATGAAAACTTTTGTAGTGATAGTTTTAATAGTCAATATTGCCAGTTTTAACAATCACGAAAAGTTATATAATGACAACTTAAAAATGTCATGCAACATTAAATAATGACATTCGATAAATATCACGTAAAGGTTTACAACGACAATTTAGAACTATCATGATGTACTTGATAATATCAACATTTAATCGTCAAGAAACAGTTTTAATTTTTTTTTTGTTACGAAACCTATTTTGTTGATATTTATAAATGTAACTTTTCATATAAACTTGTTTTGAAATGTTTCTAAAAATCGCTTTTCCATAGTTGTACTTGTGCCTGTCAATTGTACGTATTTTACATACAAGAACATATATATCCATTAGTACACCAACCCACCTACAAATATAAAGTGTATACATATAGTAAATTATATATACATGAACGAAGGTTTTCATGTCCATCAACCCCGTACATAAATAAACTATACCAAGTAACTACTAACCCAACAAAAATGGCCCAACAATCATCTTTTAGATATTCCAAGTAGCTACCCGTCGTGGTTCTCCAGACTCTTCTTGGAAGACCTAAGAAATGGACAAAAACCTCAAATATTTCACAATAGTATATGCAAAAGGTCAAACTACAACAAATGTAGCTAACATATTACTATTATATGTTGTTAGAGTTCATACCGTGTAAACGTGAAAGGTCAAACTACAAAATGTAGCAATATATTACAGAAATGCTCGGCCCTGCTTCCTTCAACCCTCTCTCCAACATGCTGAACAACATATTCAAAACAAACAATTAAGAAAACACGAATCTAACTTCGGCGAACATACACAAAAGTGGAGAACCTAAACTTTCAAATTTCTTACACTGAGTTTACTTCCTCTTTCTACTCATTGTAAAGGTTAGCATAGTAGAAAAGAAAATTATATTTCAGTCCTTCGGAATTAACACACTTTCATAGCCTTTATGCAGTGCCAGAGAGCTAACAATCACAATACGCACCTAAGATATTTTTCTTTCCTTCAAATCACTCATACAAAACCCTTCTTTCATAAAAACAAAACGCAAAAAGGCAATATCAAACGGTTTTTGAAATCCTTAAAATACTAAAGACTGTACCCAAACAAAACTGATTTAGGAACAACACAGATGTTGAACACTAACAAACAAAAACAATCTACTTATCTAAATTGTAATTTGGCTATCTTTGCTGTAGGATAGTCACACAATTATCCAACTAAACTTTCAACTACACAATTATCCAACGAGACATTATACTATATGCATGACATATATAAACACTAAGTCTTAATTGGCTACTTATACAATCTTACATAAGCAAGTCAAGCCTAAAATCAATGCACGATATTCACAAAAGAGACCACATAAGTAGCTAGAACGGGAGAGAAAGACAACCAGAAACAAGATATGAACACCCCAATCTAAACAACATAGCTTTAACAAACACAAACGGAAATGAAAATTGGCTATCTTTGCTGCAGGATAGCCATAAAATTATCCAACTAGACCTTCAACTATATGCATGACACAAATATGAACAATAAGTCTTAATTGGCTATCTTTGCTGCAGGATAGCCACACAATTATCCAACTAAACTTTAAACCACACAATTATCCAACGATACATTATACTATATGCATGACACATATAAACACTAAGTCATAATTGACTACTTGCACAATCTTACATAAGCAAGTCAATCATAAAATCAATGCACGATATTCACAAAAGAGACCACATAAGTAGCCAGAATGGGAGAGAAAGACAACCAGAAACAATATATGAACACACCAATCTAAACAACGTAGCTTTAACAAACACAAACGGAAACTATATATGTACATTCTCCATTCCTTCAGAAGACATGAAAACATAATGTCTAACTAATTTTATGGGGTGGTAAATTACACAACGAATAATTCTACTATGACCAACATGCTTCTCAAGATCATACGATATGTTTCAGCTCAAGAATATAGTCAATAACATGAGGCGTTAATAGTGACAGAGAACCATACCTCAATATACCGTTACAGTATATGTGGTTCATGCTGAGGGTATTGCCCTAAAGTATTTGATGGAACCCTTCACTGAACAGAAATTTTCAATCTCCAACATGTGGCGGGCAACAAAACGACAATGAGTTACATAAACATGGAAGCCAAAGAACAAGATAGCACATATACTACGAAGAGTATATGTGCGAGAGTATGAACTCTACCAACTCCCTTCTAATCACATCCAAGTGCTCTTGTGTGTAACACTACGGTGCCCCTTTCATCTATACATATTTATATCAAAGTCAAAGCAATGCAATGTGAGAATATATATTATTATTCAAACATTCACACTAGGCTATAAACGTACGCATTCTGGGATTGTTGGTTACGAGCGAAGACTATATCATGCATGAACCGCATGACATAGTATCCACATTCTACTGCATTCGGTTGTTTTGGGCACTGTGAATATAACATATAAATAATACACTGCAATTAATAAGTTACACATAAATCCGGACAAATAATTGAACTCGAAAAACGCTTTACCGGTACACGCTTCAGAGCAAATGGTTTTTTCTGTATATTTCTTACAGCCCTTCACCAAGTGACTCATATAAGATATTTCATCATTATATATGCTAAGAAATATTCAATACTACATGAGGAGGCATGCAGTACACTTATATGGTGATGACACTAAGAATATCATCTGTCAGGCGATTTCTCATCGAGTCAAGAAAAAATGTCATATTCTTTGCGGGAGACATCACTATCAACGTCCAATGATCTCTACAAATCCAAGTTAATAGTTACTTATTCGCACGTACAAAATATTTATCTATGGCCAATACGAAAACTTACCCGGAATGATATGGAAACATCAGCAGTTGGTTCAACTCCAATTCTGAGAGTCTTTTAGTCAATACTTGCATGTGGTTTTCTTTAAACAGATTAGTTATGGAAGTGGCCCCAGCATCTAGAAACTTGTACGGGCTTGATTCATTTTCATTGCCCAACGATCTATGTAAGAACCTACACAAAGACGTTGAAAGTTCAGTATTTAATAAAGCAATATATTGATCAACATAACGTACTCTACAACCAACAGAAAATCAACTTGAAAGCAATTAGCTTACGTCGTGTAGGCATCAATGCACGGAGTAGTTGTCGGTTCCATATGAAA
>NW_019104659.1:196755-211979 GCF_001995035.1 Momordica charantia
CACTTCATATTATTTGACCTATTCGGATTTTCCTCTTTCAAGTGTTTCATGTGTTGTCTGCAACAAATGTTGAGTGTTATGAAAATCTTCAACTGCAATATACTTATGAGATTGAAATCTTAATACCTTTGATGTGGTTCCACTTCTTCAGTGTTCTTCAGTACATAAATATGAGCTTGCTTTAGATGTTCAACACTCGGCTTTACGTATGATCCAGCTGATAAAGACCTATCACGGAGACTCTCTTCTACATTGTTTTGCGAGCCAAGTCCAACTGCATCTAGTCCAGAAAGAAACTTAGTACAAAATTCAACAGCTTCCTCCACTATATATGACTGTGCAATACTTCCTTCAGGACGGTTTCTATTATGCACATATCCTTTCAATACTTTCATATATCGTTCAAATGGATACATCCACCTTAAATAGACAGGCCCGCAAAGTTTAACTTCTCTCATAAGGTGAATAGTAAGATGCACCATTACATCAAAAATGAAGGTGAGAAGTACTTCTCCAATAGACATAATGTAACCACTATATCATCTTGCAATTTATCCAATTCTTCAACATTCACAGTTTTAGAACATATTCGATTGAAGAATAAACACAACCTGATAATGGTATATCGCACATGCTTGGGTAGAACTGAATGTTGCGCGATTGGAAGTAGTTGTTGCATCAAAACATAACAATCATGAGATTTCAGCTGGCTGAGTTTCAAGTCTTCTAGAGAGACAAGACTTCGAATGTTGGAGGAGTACCCTTCAGGAACTTTGACATCATACAAAGTCTTACATAAAGTTCTTTTTTCCTCTCTTGATAATGTGTGACAGGCAGGAGGTATATAAATTCTTTTCCCTCTCGTTACTGGTGCAAGTTCAATGCGAATATTCAACTCAATTAGGTCAAGCCTAGCATTTATTCCATCTTTACCTTTTCCTGGAATGTCCAATAATGTTCCCATGATATTTATACACACATTCTTCTCGATATGCATTACATCCAAACAATGTATGACATGCAACTTATTCCAATATGGGAGTTCAAAGAAAGCAGATTTTCTCTTCCAATACCTATTGGCAGTTTACGAACTCAACTTATTGTCGTCTTTCTTGCCCCTTGGGAAGTTCATGTCAGTAAGTATTTTAAAAATAGCATCTCCCGACAAAGGTTGCGCAGCATTTGCACGCTCTTGCCTACCATTGAATGCCTTTTTTGTTTTTTGTATGGATGATATCTTGGTAAAAATCATGTCCCATGTACACATTTTTTTCCCCATAAACCAACCGTATTGAAGAAGTGTTAGTGCCACATATCGGGCAAGCTTTATAACCCTTCATAGTGCATCCACATAAGTTCCCATACGCTGGAAAGTCGTTAATAGTCCACAACAAGACAACTTTTAGAATAAACGATTCTTGTTTTGTTTGTGTGCATCATAACACTGAACTCCATCTTCCCACAAAAGTTTCAAGTCCTCAATCAATTAAGCTAGATATATATTTATATCGTACCCCGGTTGTTTCAGTCCTGAAATTAACATGGTCAACATCAAGAACTTCCTCTTCGTGCACAACCATGGTGGAAGGTTATATATTGTAGTTATCATTGGCCAACAACTATATTTATTATTCCGATCCCCATATGGGTTAACACCATCCGTTGATAAGCCCAAACGTAAATTTATTGATTCCAAACCAAAATCGACCAAAGGTGATTTATTAACCTCAAAGAGGGAGAGTCAGCTGGATGTCGCAAAACCCCATCTATTTTCCTACCGGTACTGTGCCATGTCAAATTCTTAGCATCATCGGAGCTCCTAAATAGTCTAAGGAATCTTGGAATTATCGGAAAGTACCACAACTGCTTTGCAGGAACTCCTTCTTTTTCCTTAGTTGTATCCTTATTTAATTTCCACCTAGATAAACTACAAAAAGGACATAGGTTCATGCGTGCGTATTCCTTTCTTCTATATAAGCAATAATCATTAGGACATGCATCAATTTTCTCATAATTCAAACCCAGAGAACATAATGTTTTTTCACCTCGTACATGGATTTCGGCATTTCATTCAACTTTGGTAGGAGGTCACTAATTACAGATAGTAATTCTGAAAAACTGGAATTGGTCCATGAATATCGTACTTTCAGGTTATATAATTTACTAAAGTCGACAACTTCATGAACTTTTTACATCCAGGGTATAATGGTTTCTTAGCATTATCAAACATATTTTCAAACGATTTCGGTACATGTGAAATTCCATCATAAACAGTCTGAACCATGTCAATCACATTGAATAAATCATTATCATCTTCGTGATTCTTATTGAACCCACCATTCAACCTATCCTCATCTGTTCTAGGTGCATGTTCTTCACCATGCCGAACCATACCCTATAGCAGTGATCAATACCGTGTTCGTACAAGTGATTTCTAATGGTTGCAGCATCCTTATCTATACAATTTCCACATTTCAAGCAGAGACAACGTATAACCTTAGAACCATTTGCGTGATGGAACCCAAATTCAATGAATGACTCGACTCCTAACTCATAATCCTCAAAAAATCTATTTTTTTTCATCCATGATTTGTCCATTGTCCTGATATAGACAACTTATTAAATGATGAGGTAAACAATTTGCTGATGATAATATGGAAAAGAAAGAAACTACAAGTCGAGACTAATTTTAAGGTTTATTCAAAGTACATCAAATATGGACAGTATGATTAAACTTGTTATCAAACTTCAAGAGCATGAGATCATCCCATGAAAGGCATCGTAGGGAGGACCATCCCAATAAAGAAACTACCATGACGTATAATGGTCATTAAAAGGAGAAGTTTCCTAGAAACAAACAAACTTGCAAAGATATGGAGACTAGCAAATATCTAAATATAGTATCAAACTTGGTTAGTCTAACAATTAGACAACTCTCATAAGGTAAATTTAACTAGACTAACATGGAAAAAATAGAAACCTTCCTATTCTTATTCCTATTCCTATTTCATATTCCCTAAAATATAGCAAATACATGCACTTGTTTTTTTTCTTCCCCATTCATTTTCCTTGTGTATATAGCAAAGAGATTGAAGAAAAATTATTATGATTGTTGTGTATATAAGAAAGTTATTACTAGTGATCTCTTTGTTTTACTCCTCCTCTATGTTGACGACATCTTGATAGCTTCTAAAGATAAAAGCGAGATTGAGAAGGTAAAATATGAACTTGGTGAATTTGAGATGAAAGACTTGGGCCAAGGCAAGAAAATTCTGGGTATAAAGCTTCATAGAGGTTGTCCAAGAAACTCATATTGTTTATATCAAAAGCTGAATACTTGAACAAGGTGATAAAACGTTTCCATTTGGAGTCTACTAAGACAGTTAAAACTACATTAGCCCAACATTTTAAGCTGTCAACATGTCACAAATATGATAGTTTAGTAGGAAGCCTTATATATGGGACGATTTGTAAAATCTAACATTTCTTAATGAAACAATACTAGACAACAGATCCTTTAAAGTTATAAAACTAGCAGCAAAATATTTTTACAAAAAATTGTTAAGGTGAAAGTTAGCCTATGTTTAAAAACCATAACTTCCATGAACTAAGATGGCATAATAACTATCAATCTAGTTTATCATTCAAGAGTTTACAAACTGTCATTAAATTGTCTTAGGAATCTAAAACACACTACAGCCTAGGATCATTATGCAAAGAACAGGTACTACAAAGTAGAGAACTAAAACAAAAGAGAGTTCCTTTACAAATCGCTACCAATACCATAGAATTTCAGCTATTAATAGAACAATAAACCTCAATACGACTCAGAATAATTTTCAACAAACTTACCTCTGGTATATGTGCAATGTAAACCACTCAATGTAACTCTAACCAGTAGCAAAATGACGGCTCAACTAAGAACAATATTGAAAATGTAAGGTAGATATTGAATATTAGTATTAACCTTCATATATGGAATGGTAGTTAATAATTTTAACTCTTTTGAATCCTAGGCCAATATACCTATAGCATTCTAAACATATCCTGTTTCTCAAGTTAAAAAATTAAGAAAATGAAGATCAAATGAAAAGGCTAAGCAAAAGACCAATCATTTGACCAACTGTTGCTCTCATTTGCTAGATCATTTTGAACTTACTTCTCTAGTCTCCTTATCATTTCAAGCAAGTTTGTAAATCTTAATTCCAAAAGAGCACCAAATAACATAAATGACTTTTATAGAAAACCACAAAGGTAGGTGTATACTATGCTGAGAATAATTTAAAAGCAGGACATGGATGTTATACTAATAAAGTAACTCCACATTATAAGGAGTAACGCAGCAGAACCTAATCCAACAAGTGACCAGGAGCCTTTTATAATTCAGTCCCACCATTGAGCGTGGCTGATGCAGTAAACTCCACATCTAGGCACAACCCTGGCACATCGGCCGTTGGCCTATAAACATCCCAACTGTGTGCCTGAAACTAAAAACCGCAGTTTAGTTCGCAAATAAGTGTGTTTATGCGGCTGGAACCATTTCAACCATTGTTTAAAAAGGCCTATATCCTTCATGGCAGCCACAAAAACCAAAAGTTGAGCCCCACACCAATAGACCCTGGTAGAGAATCTGCTGCAATTGCTATAGATAACCATTAATGCTACAAAAAACAGTCTCCCTGATAATTGCGATGAACAATCTAAAATGCTCCTCAAGGGTAATTAATCAAAACACTGATCTACTCTTGGACCAGAGTAGAAGGGGCTTACCAAATCTAGATGTCACGAATTTGTCACTACCGAAAGAAGAACCGTCAGAGGGGTATTCGAGCAGCCGCTTGTGTGGGTGTAGCAGTGATTTCATACATCGCGCAACTACCGTAGATCTAGGTTGGACTACCACTCGTGTCAGGTTCATCAGAGTTCGTGGAGGAGCACATTGTGCACCATTGTCAGAATCACGCTGTTGAAGAGGAACCTCACGTGCGTAAGGATCTGCTTGAGATGCGATCGCCGTCGTTCGATTTGCTCGGGTTGTCCACGTTGAGGTGATGAGAGAGATTGAAATAGAAAGGTAGACACGGTGCTAGCTAATTTTTGAGCGAGTATTAGATGAAGAAGGAAGAAAGCAGGAGAATCAAGAGGCTAGGGTTTGGAGAGAATGAAAGAGAGTGGTAGAGTAGTCGTATTATTTTTTTTATCTGTTTATCTGTTTATTTTTTTTCAACATTGGATGTCATGGAAAATTGCATTGTATATAGATTTTCTATGACGATTTAAAACACACATTAAAAGTCTGACACTATAGCTTACATATTTTTTTTAATTAATTAATTTTTTAATATTTGATGTCATTTTTCAATCGACACCATATCCCTACGCCTTCTAATTTTTATCTATTTATTTTTTGATATTCGATGTCACTTAGCAACTGACATCGTATCTTCATATTTGATGTCAATTCTGAACTGACATTAAAGATCCGGCTTTTTAAAACCGACATATAGCTCAAACCGTCATTGTTTACAAGCAACCAACTAACATTAAAGGTGATAATTGCTGTAGTGTGAAATAAACAAGCCAGAGATCGCGGACGTTACAGAAAATGTGAGAATTTCAAAACATGAAAAAATGTACGTCTACAAAGGCAACGACAATTTCTTGTAGTAAAAATGATATTTGAATAATTTCTCTAACTTTAAATTACGAAATTTAAAATCATTTCTTGAACATTCTTGCCAGCAAATGAGGATAAGAGTAAGTATTGAATTCTTACAAAAATAAATAATAAAAAAAATACACACCCAATAAATAATAAAATTGAATTCTATTTATAGAGATGATCTCCAACAAGACTTCCGACAATGGCTTAACGGTCATCCGATCGCCCGTAAAACGCAACGTGTTGTTTGATTAATGTGTAATTCAACACTCTTGCGGACATCTTCGCGTAGGTCGACTCTAAACTTCTAGGTCGGTCGATAAAATATAATGAACAGTTTAGCTCAACAAAACATTCCAACTTGAAGAGACTTGCACAGAGTATCTTGATCAAAGATATTATTAAATAACAATACCTTTCTTTTGTCGACACATGGCCGGCGATAAATAGTCTCCAATTTAAACCCAAAACAATTCATAAGCATTCGATTAAGTTGACTACATTTCATTCCAATAAAAAAAACTCGGGTATAAATTAAATATGAATATTTTGTTTACGAAATGCTTGGTGAAACTAGAATGAACTTATATTATTTTTTTATAAAAATATATTAATAGAAGGTTGAAAAAATAATTTAAATTCATATGGCTCAAACTCGGGACCGAAGAGAGGAACGACACAATTACGCAGGATAAGCATACCACTATACCAAATACCATTTTCTACTTGTTTCATGGAGTATTTGCGGAAATTATTAAACATAAATCTATACTCGATCGGACAATCCCAAAATAATTAATATCGTTAACAAAACTGCAGTTTTTCTGACAGAAATGAAACGCACTCAAAATCAGTGACACTTTTTGTATGTCATACATTCTCAAGATGGTCAAGATAATTGTCATGGAATACTTGGAACTTTTTTATTTTTCTTAACAATTATAAAATGTCATAAAAGCATGAAAATTTTCGTTAATTACCTTTTATCCCGCCAAAATCGCTCCTTCACCATTTCGTGGCAGTTTTTCACTGTCATTGAAAATTCGATTTCCATGACAGTTTTTAACTTTCACAAAATTTACAAAATCCAAAAAATAACGTTTTTTCCCGCCAAAAACGCGCCCCCATCATTTATGACAGTTTTTTTTCCTTCAAACTTTTTTACTGTTCACAACTGTCATTGAAGGCCAACTTTCTACTAGTGTCCTAAAATTAAGAGGAACTTGATTTCAATTTCTTGTCTATTAGAACAATTGTACTTTGTTTCTTTTTCATTGAATGAAGTGTTCATTTCTAGAAATGATGTTAACATTTGTTCTGCCAAGTTAGAAAATAACTTGTATGTGCTCAGACCAACCGTAACTAAAGCAGTTTTAAATACCGAGTTATTTAAAAATGCTAAAACTCAAACTAAAAGGCAAAAAGTTTCTACCAAAGAAAATACCTATCTTTGGCACTTAAGATTGGGTCACATTAATCTCAATAGGATTTTGAGATTGGTTAAGAATGTGCTTCTAAGCGAGTTAGAAGATAAATCTTTACCACCATGTAAATCTTGTCTTGAAGGCAAAATGACTAAAAGATCTTTTACTGAAAAAGGTTACAGAGCCAAAGAGCCCTTAGAACTTATACATTCTGACCTCTATGGTCTGATGAATGTTAAAGCTCGAGGAGAGTATGAATACTTCATCTCTTTTATAGATGATTATTCAAGGTATGGTTATCTATACCTAATGAATCACAAGTCTGAAGCCCTTGAAAGGTTCAAAGAGTACAGACCGAAGTTGAAAATCAATCAGGTAAAACCATTAAAACACTTCGATCCGATCGGGGTGGAGAGTATATGAATTTTAGATTCCAAGACTATATGATAGAACATGGAATCACGTCCCAACTCTCAGTCCCTGGTACACCTCAACAGAACAATGTATCAGAAAGGAGAAACATAATCCTGTTAGACATGATTCGATCAATGATGAGCTATGCTCAATTACCTAACTTATTTTGGGGTTACGCTGTGGAGACTGTGGTTTATATTTTGAATGTAGTTCCATCGAAGAATGTTTCTGAAACACCCTTTGAATTCTGAAAGGGTTGTAAAGCTAGGTTACCTCACTTCCGCATTTGGGGATGTCCGACACATGTGCTCGTGACTAACCCAAAGAAACTGGAGTTTCGTTCAAAAGTATGCCTATTTGTAGGTTACCCTAAAGAGACGAGATGGTTTCTTATTCGATCCTAAAAAAATAGAGTGTCAATTCTGTTTGGGAACTTGTAGATCAACCCGAAGGGGTAAAACCCATAGGGTGCAAATGGATCTATAAGAGAAAACAAGACGTCGAAGGAAAGGTACAGACCTACAAGGCGAGGCTTGTGGCGAAAAGCCACACACAAAGGAAAGAGGTGGACTATGAAGAAACCTTCTCCCCTGTAGCTATGCTCAAGTCCATAAGAATACTTTTGTCCATTGCCACATATTATGACTATGAGATTCGGCAAATGGACGTTAAGACTGCCTTTCTGAATGACAATCTTGAAGAAAGTATTTATATGTCTCACCCTGAAGGGTTCGTAGCATAAGGTCAAGAGCAAAAGGTTTGCAAGCTTAAATGGTCCATATATGGATTGAAACAAGCATCCCGATCTTGGAATTAATGTTTGATACTGCGATCAAATCTTATGGTTTTAACTAAAACGTTGATGAGCTTTGTGTATACATGTTGGGACTTCCTCTATCTTTAAAAAGATTAGAGACTCGTGCAAGTGCACACGGTCACAAGTAACACTTGAGAGTAATCCAAGATTGAATCCTCAAGGACTTGTTACTTTTCAAAACAGTTTAATGAAGTGAATGGTTTAAAATTACAATTGTGATTTATGAAGAAAATAGTGATGAATGTTGTTGTTTGGGGTTTTAAATATCAAACAATTTAATAAAACTCAACCTCTTTGCTTCCTACCTTAGTTTTGATGCAAAACATGGGAAATGCACGATGTTGGGAAAATGCACCGAGTGCAATTTTGGCTTTTCTTCAGAAATTGAGTCTACTCTTTCACTACCGGTTCTGCAGAGGCTAGGGTAACCTACAATCATATGTTTATGTGTGATTACAATCTTAGAGAATATTTATCAACTCATTTGCATTATGGGTCAGAGGACCTATGTCTGGGATCATGTTTTATGCACTTATGTCTAAGTCACATCCCATATTGGTTTCCTATTATTTTATCTAACTCACCATTCTCAGGATTGGGCTTTAGTGTATAAATTATGTTCCCACTGGCCAAATGGAAAAAAGACGTAAATAGAAGTTTTTAGAAACCAACCCAAAAAAGTGCCAGGCGCAATTCTGGGCAAAATCTCGAGCGTGTTGAAAATCAAATCATTTTGACTAAGGATTCCACAAAGAGGTTGATAACTAATTTAGAACATGATTAAAGGAAAGAAAATGCACGAAAACATAAAGGAAGTATTTTTCATTGAATTAAAACGAATAAATGAGCCGTACAAAGAGTTCTAGCTTGACCCTATTCTCTTTTGAGTGTGAGGGGAGTATAAACTCGCTAAAGAACTAAAGAAAAACTGAATAAATGAAGAACAAAAGGTAGAACTTGAATTAAAAGCAATACGGTAAGCAAAAGTATAAAAATACAAGGAAATAACAACTAAAACTTAAATTCGAAGCATAAGAATGAGTTCTACAACAAAGAAGGAATGAGACGAAGCTGAAAACGAGCTTGGAAGGGATGATTTGATGCTGAGGGAGAGGCTTCCTTTTATAGGCCCTTGAGTTGGTTGAACTCCCCATCTTTTTAGGTGGAAATGGGTTGAGATTCACCTAACAACCTCTTTTTGACTTGGACTCACAGTTGTAGCTTGATTCAAACATATAGGAAATGTCCCCCTTACCTTTCATTAATCAAAATGCACATTTTAGCAAAGTTGGAAAAAAAAGCTCCCAAATTGCGCTAGGCGCAATTTCCTGTAAAATCGGAAAACTGTTATTTTCTTCGAACTTTGACCATGTTTTTCCTAAAGTACCA
The DNA here is from genome assembly GCF_001995035.1 of Momordica charantia. The sequence continues at coordinate 206,462 of NW_019104659.1, forward strand.
TATATTGCAATTTTTCTAAAAATATTCTATGCATGTTCTACTTAAGAATATGTAATCCTTTTTGGTAAATAATAATGGGAAAGGGTTCAAAATCATGGTCAAACAGGCCTACCAACACACATTTCTGTTGTAAAAAGTCAACCTTAATAATACAAGAAGATCATCAACAATACTGTAGCCTTCTTAGTGTTGTATGTGGATGATGTCCTACTCATTGGAAATGATGTAGGATACCTCACTGACATAAAGAAGTGGCTAGCTACTTATTTCCAAATGAATGATTTGGGGGAAGCTCAATATGTTATTGGCATCCAAATTCTAAGGAATCGCAAGAACAAAACGCTAGCCCTGTTTCAAGCAACCTATATCGACAAGATGCTTATTCGATATTCGAGGTAGAATTCCAAGAAGAGCTTATTGCCTTTCAGGCATGGAGTTCATCTGTCTAAGGAACAATGTCCTAAGACCCAAGAAGTTGAGGATATGAGACGCATACCCTATGCTTTAGTAGTGGGTAGCCTGATGTACGCTTTATTATGTACAAGGCCAGACATTTGCTATGCAGCATGGATGATCAGTAGGTATCAATTCAACCAAGGATATGATCACTGGACTACTGTTAAGGGAATCCTCAAGTATCTTAGGAGAACGAGGGACTATAAGCTCGTGTATGGCTCTATGGATTTAATCCTTACAGGATACACTAACTCTGACTTCCAAATGGACAAAGATTTAAGGAAAATACACATTGGGGTTAGTATTCACTCTTAACGGAGGAGCAGTACTTTAGCAAAACAATGATGTATCGCAGACTCCACCGTGGAGGCAGAGTATGTTGCAGCTTGTGAAGCAGCAAAAGAAACGGTTCGGCTTGGGAAGTTCTTAACCGATTTGGAAGTCGTTCCAAACATGAACTTGCCTATCACACTTTATTATGATAACAGTGGTGCTGTGAAAATTCTAAAGAACCTCGAAGCCACAAGAGAGGCAAGCACATCGAAAGGTTGTACCATATTATATGGGAGATAGTGCAACGAGGAGATATGATCATCACAAAGATCGCTTCGTAGCACAACATTACTGATCATTTTACGAAGGCACTCACGACTAAAGTTTTTTAGGGCCGTCTAGAAAGTCTAGGTCTACGAGCTCTGTACGATTAGTATAGGGCAAGTGGGAGACATGTAATAGGTATAGTGTATGCCTTAGTTTATTGTGTTTGTCCATTTGCTTTATGATTATGTACACCCTACTAGAGTTTAGTTCAAGTGGGAGATTGTTGCCCTAAACTTGTAGTTTGTAATTATGTAAAAACAAATTTATATTCAATAAAATTTTGTTTTTCTTATTTAACAAATTTGTGGTTGGAGAAACTAAACATCATTGCATTGTCCAAATCCAATAAACTAAACATCCAAGGTTATTATCATGTAACTGCAGCAATGTATATACTGGGTATATATTTGATATACCCTCGATATACAAGTGGATAATGTATGGGAATAAGCTAAAGGGTCTATAGTATATGGATAAGGTTATATACCTTATCCTGGCAACACTATGGATACGACCTACTTTTTAAATGTTACAAATGACCTGATCCAGGTCGTTCGTGTGGAGACATGCGAGTGGGGGTATCCTATACAATGAATTTGTACAGACCGAACCACGAAATAATCAATCTTTAGATGTAACGTCGTTGACTAATAGATTGCTATTTCATAGGATGACCAGACAACTCATTCTCAATCCTGAGTGAGTAATGGACTCATGTCTATGAGGGCTCGTTCTTTGATTTGTATGGGTTAGAATGGCCCGAATCACCGACTCAACATTCCTACCAGTTTGGGGACGAGACCGAGTGGGAAGCTAGGAGCATAACTTTACAAGATGAAATTCACTCCTCCCCAACCTCAGGGGAGTAGATGAGTATTCTCTTTAGTGCTGACTTCGGGACTTGAACGAGGGGCCCTACCCTCTCACTGGACTGAGAGGGACTTCCGATTATTGGTCGGACCATAATCAGATTGTTCATTAGAGGATCAGCGGTACTTAAAGTACAAGATGTAACGTAAAGGTAAAACGATAATTTAACTCATATATGGTACAAACACTCGTGAAAGATTGATTTGCTGTTAATGGTCGATATCCATGGACACAGAAATATTCTATAGTGAGAAGAGTGTAGCTGCGTGTTTTTAGTGGAGTAACCCGTAGTTAACGTATGTTAATTAAGGTGGTTAATGAGTTTAACCAATTAATCTCGCAACGTTGAAGCTTCTGATCTATAGGTCAACTAGGTCCCTTTGCTAGCTCGTAAAGGGTCATTAAGAACATTAAATCTTAGAAGGAATTTGAATTGTTCAAATTTAATTAAAGGGAATTTGAGTTAATTGTGTATGACACAAATTAATATACTGTATGACAATACATTATAAAACTATATATTATGAGAGAACAATGTGAATAGGATTCATATTAAAACTATAAGTTAAAGTTTAATGTGAATTAGATTCATATTAAACACTATAGGTTACGAGGGAAGTGTATATTTGAATATGATTCAAATATTAATTGATTTAATTAAATTATGTTTATTTAATTAATTAATTAAATAAGATTTTATTAAATATTAATTTAATTGAAATAGTTTTAATTTAATTAATTAATTAATTTATTTATTTATTAAATTAAATATATATTAAATTAATTAATTAATTAACTCACCACATCCCAACAATTTTACTAGGAAGTGGTGAGGTGGAGAGTGGGAGGTTACTCTCCTTCACTCTCCTCCGTCTTGTTGTTAAAAAACACATAAGTTATGTGTTTTGGGATTGATTTTTCCCTGTCGAAAACATACTGCAAATAAGATCTCTCTCGTAATCTTGAAAAACAAGAAATTCCTTATCATTTTCTTTCCAAGAAGGATCCCACAATTCGGGTTCTTGTTGCTAGAGTCATAGTTATGACGAGGAAACTTCGTGGTGGTGTCTAACCTTTGGTTCATGCGTTCGTTATATTTGTTCATGCCGAATCAAGATCCGTGCTCGGGGAAGAAGATTTGCCAATGGTCTCCAAAAGTAAGTAACCTTCTTCCCAAGAGGCTTAACCTATAATTTAATAGAAATTGTTTTGTTTTAAAATCGGTATTGTATAGTTTCTAAACCGAATCGAATCAGAAGCGATCAACCGCTTCCGCTGGGGATTCGATCCCTTCAAAATGGATATTTGAATTTGATTTTAATATGGTTGATTGTTTTAAATATAATTTAATTAAATTGAACTATGTTAATTTGTTTAATTGAATTAGATTTAATTTAATTTAATTAATAATTCTTTTTTGTAATGAATTAAATCCGATTCAATTAATTATTAATTAATTTTTTAATTAAATAAATAAATAAAGGGGAGAAAACCTCCCACTTTTGTTGGTATTGGTGTTGTTGAGTTTCTAAACCCTAAAACAAAGCATCTCTCTCAATCCCTCAATCTTTCCCAATTTAAGAAGGTTCCCACAAAACGAGTTCTTTACGTCCAGAGGATAGCAAGGAAAGCATTTTGGTGGTGTTGATCTACGGTGAAGAACGATCTTCAAAGGTAGATTCTACTTCCCTTTTAATAATGCTTTTGTCTTTTTTGGATGTATTTCTAAAATAAAATCGAAGCACAAGCGTTCGCGCGTTTCCGCTGCGGGATTTGATCTCTTTATAACTATCATAGAGGCCTAGTTTTGTAGTAGTGATTACATTTCATCCAAAATTTGGAAGCAATCATAATTCTTATGCCACAAAATTCTAAAATCTTATGAATCATTCCCAATGGTCCACTTCCTAGTCTTTTGAATGACTTGGGGACAAGAAACAACCTCTAAAGTGTCAAAGATATGATATGTGCAGTTGTAGAGTTGGCATTTTGATGCCTGCAAAGTGCGAAGGACACGAGGCCATCGATATTGGAAGCTTTGGAAATTCTAAGGAATATAGAGAGTCGAAATGATATACATATTAAGGAAAGATGCAGAGCTACTGAAGGGTGGTTTCAATGCCACAATACCCAGGTTCTGTTACTATGCCTTAGATTAGCAAATCTTCAACACCAAATGGTAGTGGGTAAGTTTTTTGTTTGTGGTTTCATAGTAAAATAGAAGAGTTGTTACCATGTCAAAGCTTTAAAAGCACTTGCCTCAACCTCTTTGTTATTCCAGCATATTTAATCAACTTTACAAACCATTTTTAGGTAAATCAAATGTAAATATTTGAGATTGAATGTAAAGCCAGTATTTTTATTCTTCATTTGTTTCTTAAGAAGCAGATATCGTTCGTCTAAGCAAGTAATCCATTCATACTTTACAGTATACTCAAGACTAGAAAATCAAAATCACTATCTAATGATCTATTTTTTATGCATTTTTTGTTTAGAAGCTCAAGAAAATGAAAGTTTGAATGGATTTCATTTGAATGTTTTTTCAATTGAAGTTATGCAAAATTATGCTATTGAAGCGTTATTCTGCTCTTATGAAGATAACCAAATTGCACCAAAGGTTTTAAAGATGCCAAAAGTGATGGATTTTGAATTTTAGCTTTGCAAGAAGAATTGAATCAATTTGAAAGGAATAAAGTTTGAGAATTAATCTCTAGACCTTCTAATGCTTCTATAATTGGGACTAAATGAGTCTTTAGAAATAAAATAGATGAGAATGGAAATATCATTAGAAATAAAGCTAGACTCGTAGGTCAAGGTTACTGTCAAGAGGAAGGAATAGATTATGAAGAAACTTTTGTACCGTTGCTGGATTAGAAGCTATTAGAATGTTACTTGCTTTTGCTTCTCATAAAAATTTTATTTTGTATCAAATGGAGGTGAAAAGTGCTTTTTCAAATGGTTACATTATGGAAGAAGTTTATGTGGAACAATCTACGGGCTTTGAAAGTTTTGATTTTCGTAATCATGTTGTTGAAGGGATGTGATTCCCGGAGCGGAAGCAGATCTTCGTTGCTGATTTTCGGGATACAAAATTCAAATGGAAAGAAGGAAATACAGGGGAAAAATCAAACCTTTGAAGAACGTTTCTTCAGTGAGTTCCCCTCGAACACCACTACCGGATCTTCCTCGCTATCCTCTTGGGTCTCGTGGTCGTGCTTGTGGTAGCACCTTGATCGAAGAGAGGGAGAGATTGAGAGAATTTGAGAGAAAAATGATGGGAGTTTCCTTTTTTTCTTTTCTGTAACACCTCTCCTCTCATTCTCAACACTTGGAGAAGAAGAAGAAGGGTGAATATTAATAATAATAATAATAAACAAAAATAATATATAATATATATATATATAAATATATATATATATCATAATTAATATATATATATATAATTAATTAATCAAATTAATTAATTAATATAATTAATTATTAATCCGATTAATAATTAATAAATATATATATACATAAATAATTAACACTTAATTATTTATTATAAAATTAGAATCATATTCTAAAACATTTCTCTCGTATAACCTATAGT
>NW_019104659.1:220493-251993 GCF_001995035.1 Momordica charantia
TTGATTGACTGAAAATTTTACCTTATTTGAAGACTTTGTTTCTGAAAATTTAGTTTGTTTTGAAAGTTTTGAAAATTGTATTAAATATTTTAAAAGACTTTAAAAGTTTTGATCTGTTCGTATTTTTTTTTACGAATGTTTTGAAAGGAAAATGAATTTTGAAATTCGATATGGAAATTGCTTATTGAGTATTTTTGTACTCATCTTTGTTTTCCTAAATATTTGTTAGATGAAGGATTGAATGATCGTTCTGGTAAAAGGTGAAGTTTAGCATACTGGCATGAGTTTGAAAGTCATCCTCCTATTTAGTTAAGTTAGTTTAGAAAAATTCTGTAAAGAAATTGCTTCCGCTGAATAATTTTAGTTCTTAAGGTTTCTTGAAAGTTAAGTTTCCGCATTTTGTCAGAATGACCGTATTAGAAAATACAGGTTGTTATAGGGAGATTCACACCCTCAAATCCCTCAGCGATGGAAGCCTCCTGTAGAAAATACTCTCAAAATCAACACTGATGCTGCATTTCGAAGTTCTGCAATAGGTTTTGGCCTGGTCATTTGGGACCCAACTGGTTCTCTAATTGCAGCAAAATCTTGTTGAACCTTTTTGTCGATGTCTCCTCTGCTGCTACACAAAATTGCTCCCGTGTTGAAGTCGAATCAGACTCCCTGTTGGCCATCCGCTTGATTCGTGAAGAGATTCACACCATGGGGGATGAGTTATGCTAGTTAATTAAGGTGAAATCCCTAGCACGTTCTTTCGATTTCATTTCGTTCAGCCATGCCCCTCGAAGCTGCAATCGTTTGGCCCACCATCTAGCAAAATGGTGTTTTTCTTCCCCATCTGCCACGTGTGTATGGCAATCCTTTTTCCTTCGCTGGCTTTTGGACTATGTACAAGGGGATGAACCTTCAATTGATGTCCTAGTGGCTTAATTTAACACAACTTTTCCTGTTAAAAGTATATATATATAGCTTTATTTGAATCATATTCAAATGTATATCTCTCTCACAACATATAGTTTTAATGTGAATCTCATTCACATTAATTTTAACCTGTAGTCTTAATATGAATCTAATTCATATTAATCATTATCTGAATCTTATTCAAAAATAACTCTCATATTATATAGTTTAATTATGAATGTCATTTAAAATTAACTTTATATTAAAATGTATATATATACATTATATTAATTATATCTTATACAATTAACCTATATTCCCTTAAATGAGTTGAATCCCTCAAATTCTTTCACAAGTCATGATCTTTGTTTTACCTGTTGTGAACTAGCGGGAGATTTAATGAACCTATAGATCAGAAGCTCTAACGATATGAGATTAAATGATTAAACTCGTTAACCAAAATAACCAACATTCATTAACTGCGGGTCACTCCACTAAAGACTCACATCTGCATTCTTCGCACTGTAGAATATTTTGCATCCATGGATAATGACCATTAACAGTAAGTCAATCATTCACAAGTGTTTGTAACTTCAGCTAGGTCAAATTATCGTTTTACCCCTGAGTTACTTCTTTTCTCCTTAAGTACCACTAATCCTCTAATGAACAACCTATTTATGGTTCGACCATTAAACAAAAGTCCCTTTAGGCCCGATGAGAAGGTAGGGCCCCTTATTCAAGTCCTGGAGTTAGCACTTAAGAGATCACTCATCTACTTTCCCTAAAGTTGGGAAGGAGTGAATTCCATCTTGTGTAGTTATGTTACCGGCTCCCCACTCGGTCTCGTCCTCCCCAAAATGATAGGAATATTGAATCGGCGACCTGGACCACTTTCACCTATACAAATTAAAAGTCGATCCCTTATAGGCAGGAGTCCATAACTCACCCAGGATTGAGATTGAGTTACCTGGTCTTCGTATGAAATAATAATCTATTAGTAGTGTTACAACTAAAGATTAATTATTTCGCGGTTTGGTCTTACACAAACTCATTGCATAAGATAGCCCCACTCACATGTCTCCACATGAACGATTTGGATTTAGTCGTTTGTAACTATAACAAAGTAGGCCGCATACATAGTGTTACCAGGATAAGGTACCCAACCTCACCCATATATTATAGACCCTTTAGGTTATTACTGAAACATTATCCACTTGCATATCGAATATATACCTTGTGCTGTATATTAAGTATATACTATGTATATCAATTATATACTGTATATCAGTTATATACTGTTCCAGTTATATGACATAACCTCGGATGTTAGTTTATTGGATTTGGGTTAGTGGAATTATAAAAGGAACTTCAATGTCAACTTTATTGAATAATTATTTGTTTTACATTTACAAACCACGAGTTTATAGCATAAAACGAACACATATCACAAATTTCAAATCAGAATCTAGATAGTGACAAAACGGGAATAATGAATTGAAACTTGATGTAGCAACAAGGAGACAAAATGGTGACTCGATGGAACACTCCTCCGAGCGGTGCCTGCAAAATTAATAACGATGCAGCATGGAACGAAGAGCAAAGCACTAGCAGGTTGGTTTGGATCATAAGAGATGTGAAAGGGAACTTAATTAGAGTCGGTTGTTTTCATATAAGATAGAAGCGCGATGTCCATTACTTGGAAATGATGGCAATTTTGTGAAGGGTTGAGAGAGGTATCTAACATAAATCACAAGTCCCTTCATCTTGAATCAAACTCCCTTTTGGCGATTCGTCTTCTTCAATATCAACAAGAGTATCTGATTGAAATTGCATGGCTAACCGAAGACGCAAGGCAGATTGCTGGAGAGATTGGAGTTTCTTCAACGATGCACATCAAAAGAGAAGCAAATTTTGGTTGCGCATGCCCTCGTTAAGTGGGCGATTGTTAAGAAACCCTTGAGAGTTGGATCTACGAACCTTGCTAACTAACAAGACCCATAGAACTCAATTCCAAAAATCTTAAAAACAATTACGAAATCAACCCAAGGAAAATTTTAAGAATGAATTACCTTGATGATCAATATCAAAAGTGGAGAAAACTCATTTCTAAACTCTTGATTCGAATCACTCCACAAGAGATATGGTCAACACCACTTGAATGATCCTAACATGCAAATTCTAACAAAAATAAGTTGCAATCCCGTCCATAATGAGGAATGTGAGTGTTTGACTTGGATTTTGAATTGAACAAGTTGACATTGACTTGTCTTGAATGAGCTGACCTTGACCTTGACCAAGTTGACTTTGACTTTTCTTGAATGAGCTGACTTTAACCTTGACCAAGTTGACTTTGACTTGTCTTAAAAACACTTAAAAATGCATAACTTATACAAAATTGTAGTGAATTGTTCCAAAATGTCCTTTTAATTCCCTTGTCGAGCTCACGAACGCTTGCACAAGAAGTAGTAAGGCTTGTTGAAGTTTCCTAGCTCTTGATCTTATAATCGATCTATAAGGCATGACAAAAGGAGCTCATTGCTTCATATCAGCAATAGAAGAAGACAGAACAAAGGTGTTGAATTCAGAACCTCCAAACTGGTTGCACTCATTAGGTCAATCTTTAACTCTTTTTGGTTTACTGCTTCATTTTACTTTTTCAAAAAAAAAAACCACTTTATTTAATATTTTTTTTCCTTTATAATTGTGTACTCTTTTTATGCATATTGTTTATCTATTTAAGGAAGTAAGTATTATTTGAAGTAAAATTATTTTAGAATTTCTTAATTGATGCCTCTTCATCTTCTTATTACTTTTTTTAAGCCATCTTGATAGGAGAAGTTGTATAAAGCATGTGCTAAATGATTTTTCGTCTCTTATCGAGTGAAGTTATAAATTGTTTTAAAAATTGGGAGCTTTCATGTTTCTTAATTTTGTTTCATATTTTTTACTAATTCTAAAAGGGGAAAGGTAATAATAAAATGAAATTGTGAGAAATTTCGTTATAATTAAATTTATGCATGTCTTGATTGCATAATATCGATGAAATAAATATGATCCATAAAAGAGACACAAAAACAAGTCTGTAAAATAATACTCCTTGAATCAAAGTGAATCTAAAAACAAGAAACGTAATTAAATTGTCTACCATATTGGCCCTCAGCTTTTCAAATAATTTTTCAAAATTTAACAAAATAGGTTAAATATCAAAAGATATTTGAAAAATATTTTACCAGGAATATAAATATTTAATTGGTAGAATGAATTAGAGTGTATGATTTTCTAATTAAATTGTTTATAAAAAGTGTGTTAATTTGATTAAATGGGCCAATGGCGTTAAAAACTTTATAAAGTTTCATTAAACCCTATTCACCTGGATTGTCATACCGGTCCAATAATTGATATCTGAGCGAGTTGTCTCATACTGTTAATGTAGGCAGAGCATCAATAATGAGAACTCGTGTTAAGAAAACCTTGAGAGTTGGACCTAAGAACCTTGCTAACGAACAAGACCCATATAACTCAGTCCCAAAAACCCCGAAAACAAGTATGGAATCAACCCAAGGAAAAGTTTAAGAACGGATTACCTTGATGATCAATATCAAGAGTAGAGAAAACTCGTTTCTATACTCGTGATTCGAATCACTCCACAAGAGGTATGATTAACACCGCTTGAATGATCCTAATATGCAAATTCTAAAGATACAAGAAATTGCACAAGAAATGGGAGATAGCTCTCAACCAAGCTAATGAGAAAACTCACTTTTCATTAAACTTCAAATTGTGTTTACAACAAGACATCTCAAGGCTATATATAGCCATCCAAACAAGCCATATGAAAAGTCTTAAGCAAATGAAAAGACTTGTAACTTACAAGAAATGAAAAGACTTGTAAATGAAAAGACATAACTTACAAAAAATGAAAAGACAAGCAAATGAAAAGATTAAGAACATGGAAAGCCAACCAAAATAAGTGCAATTCTGTCCATAATGAGGGATGTGAGTGTTTGACTTGGTTTTTGAATTGAATGAGTTGACTTTGACTTGGCTTGATGGAGTTGACTTTGACCATGACCAAGTGGACTTTGACTTGCCTTAAAAACACTTAAAAATGCATAACTTGCACCAAATTGAAGTGAATTGTTCCAACATCTTGCACATCTTCCTTTAATTCTCGTGTCGAGTTCACAAACGCTTGGACACGAAGTAGAAAGGCTTGTTGAAGTTTCCGAGCTCTTGATCTTGTAATCGGTCCATGAGGCATGACAAAGGGAGCTCCTTGGTTCATATCAACTCGCTTGTGGCTGTATCACCGAAGCAAAACTCTTTGCTCATTAGTGTGGGTGAATCAATGGGGATGATTTCATGCTACTTTAATAGATACAATTGTTTGGTGACCTAAATTGGGGTGAACCTATGATCAGAAACAATTGGTAATTTGAGCTTGTGTTACGACTCTTTTTACGGTACGAGTCAAACCGATACAATACTTCTTTTTTATGGAGCAAGAAGAAACACGATATTTTCCACGGTTTAGGCTCGAATCGTTACAACACTCTTTTTTTGAGTTCAAGAGCAACCCTTACAAGGAATTGGAAAATGAAGAACAATCTCACTAACTCTTTCAAATAGTGGATATAAAATTTTTTGCTCACAAATTGTAAGAAAATTTTTTACAAAATAAAACCCTCAAATGACCCGGAGAAATAAAATTAAAAGTGTAAAAGATCCCTCAAAATAAAATTTATCTCACAAAAAATTATAATAACATTTAAGCTTTACCTGATGAATAAGGAAAGAATTGGAGAGATTTTTTTGAGAGAGAAAATTCATTTCCTTTGGGAAAGAATAGTTGTTTAAATAAAAGGGAAAAAGGGTTTAAAATTGGTTTGAAATAAGAATCAATTTGGGCGATTGGATTGAGGTGAAATAAAAATGAAATGTTGAGATTTAAGTAAAAAAAAAAATAATTATTTTTTTATTTAATTGAAATGTTATGTCTCTTAAATTGAGTTGACTATTTTTTTTACAGCGGTAACTTTTTGTTTGTTTTTCTTTTTAAAATTTTTATTTCTTTTCTTCTCTTCTACATTTTCATATTCGCCATATGTCACCTTCTCCTTCTTCCAGAAGGATGATTCAACTGCCACGTAGATTTGCCTTTGATTTCCTTTTGACCACCACTTTTTCGTTTGAACTTCAATTTGAGTAATTGATGATGCGTTGGAATCATTGTTTTGAGCTCTAGCTGTGGACACTTTAAAGCACCAAAATCATCAATTAATTAAAGATGCATTATCAATAAAACATTTAGTATAATTGAAATTCATAGTAAATTTATGCTTTATAACAATAATTCTAAAACACCAAAAGAAATTAAAACTTAGCCGGTTTGTTATCATGAAAAAAATTAATAAATTAAATTAATTAACCAAGATTAAGGGCCAAAAAGCCAACATTAACAAGCCTACTATTTTGGGAACATGACAATATGTGGATTTGGGAACATAATTTGCCAAGATGAAATTTACTTCTTCCCGTATAAAAGTAAGTAGATGAGTTGTTCCTTTAAGTGCTAATTTTATAAGTTGAATAATGGGGTTCACCCTCTCACCTCAAAATGACATAGTTTAAGACTTGAATATAAATAGATTGTTCATTAGAAGATAGTGATACATAAGGTATAATAGACTGTTCTCACCTCTTCTTTGCATATGACAGCTTGCTTTTCATTAAAGCAAAGAAAAGTGAGGCAAAATCGATTTCCCAGACGTGGATGACCTATACCAATATCACACGAGGTAGACTTTAAAAAATCAACAGTTTGTTTTTGCCCTAACGTGAGACAGAAAGAGAGATTTTTGGGTGTTAGAACTTAAAGGAGAGTCAATTTACATTAAAGGTATCTAGGCCTCCCGTCTTTTTTTCTACCAAGGTGAAATCTTCCTCATTGTCCTATATTAAGGATAGGATTTGGAAGTATCTCCAAATGTGGAAACAAGACTTTTTTCTCTATTGGGGGAAAAGAAATTCTCATAAAAGAGGTAATCCAAGCAATCCCTAGCTCCTCTATGTTGTGTTTCAAGCTTCCAAAAGTTATTATCCTTCAGCACAACCGGCTAGCAACAAGGTTCTAGTGGGGTGGCAAGGAGGAGAAGATGAAAAATCATTGGTGTAAATGGGTGATAATGTGTGGTCAAAAAACAAAAGGAGGGCTGAGCTTTCCAGATTAAGAATGTGCCAATCAAGCGTTACCAGCAAAGTAGGGATGACGTATTCTAACGAATCCTAACTCGTTTGTGGCCTGTGTCCTAAAAAGCAAATAGTTTTGGTATTCCTCCTTTTTTGTAGCTAAAAAAAAGTAATGCTTCTTTTATGTGAAAGAGTATCCTTTGGGGAAGGGAATTGTTGAATATAGGAATTTGTTGAGAATTGTAAATGGAAACAACGTGTGTACTTGGCTACATAATTGGATTCCTACAAATTCTACATCTAGACTAATCTATCATTTCAGGGGGAAGCCGATGAGGTTGGTTTCAACTTTGTTTAATTGAGGGAGTGAGTGGAATGCAGATCTGATAATTAGAATGTTTCACCCTTCAGACGCGATAAATATTATTTCTATTCCCCTACCAAAGATAAAGTTTAAAGATGTTCCAATGTGTCATTATAGTAAAGATGAAAAATATCATGTAAGGAGTGGTTATCATGGTTGTTTCTCCAAAAAGGTTGACTAGATATGCCTTGTAGTGAAGATATGGAGAAGTGGTCTTTTTACTGGCGCCTTCAAATGCATCTAAAATTAAGATCTTTAGTTGGAAAGCATTTAAAGATTATATTCCCTCCGGAGTGAATTTTTGAAACAGAGAAATTCGAGGGGCTGAAAGGTACGAACGGTGAGGACATTTTGGGGAAGATTCCTTACACACCATGTGCTTGTGGAGTCATAACAAGAATATGTGGAAAGAAACACCATTTTATCACACTCAATGGCTAAAACCGATTGCTACCCTTAGTGACCTGATGTGGTGGTTCAAGGATCAACTTGAGGAATGAAAATTCAACTACTTCCTAATATGTTATGGGCTATCTGAAACCAATGTAATAAGGTGGTGTTTACGAGGAGCACGTATCGGGGGCCAACAATGGATGGACGGGCTTTATGGTAGTGGGTTCAATCTTATGACCAATAGGTTATTTTAGTTAATGAAAAGTATAGAGTAGTGAATCAGAGATTACCTGAAAGAGGTGTGGTGCAGAGCTGCGATGGCCACTGGAACCCACCCTCTTCTAGTGCATTGAAATTGAATATAGAAGCAACTATAAGAAAGGAGTTACAACAGAAAGGGGTGAGGGAAGGAGATAATCAGAAATGAATGAGTTGAAAATTTTCTTACCATTCTTAGAGTGTACAATCGAAGCTTTGAGGTTGTGGTGGTTGAAACAATGGCGATTAGAGATAGTTTGAGTGTAGTGATAGAAGTTGGTTTTGGTAGCATAATAGTGGAAGCTGATTCGTGGCGAGTCTTTGCGATGCTTCAAGCAAAGGAGGAGAGGTCAGAGGTGGGACTCATCTGCAATGAAATTCAAATAATGGCGACTTAGATGAGAGAAATTACCTTCATGCATTGTCGAAGAGGTGGAAAGACAGCAGCTCACGCGGCAGCTAAAATGGCGGTGGAGGTGGGCACTGATAGAGTTTGACTGGAAGAGGCATCGCTGGAATTGGAAGAGTTAATTTTGCGTGATTTTAGGGCTTTAACCACTTTCGTGTCGGCTTCCTTTTAATTTTGTTTATTATCTTCACTTAAAAAAAATATATGTATTACAAGGGTAAAACCAAATAGTCAAATTGTAATTCAAAATCGTTTCAACAATGAATAAAATGTTCAAATTCAATCAGATTTCAGAACACTCACATTCAAAGCAGTAAAGCAAAATTAAAACAATAAAATAAGAATGAGAGAGGAAGAACAACAAACAATTTATAGTGGTTCAATCCAAAACTTGATCTACATCCACTGAGTAACTTCCATTGATATTTGTTTAAGCAAGGTCTCGATTACATGATCATCTTCCAATCTAGGGTTAATCAAACCAGAATTCAGCCTTTACAGAGTATTTGCAGCAAATCCAAATTGAAGAAAAAAACAAAGTCTCAATACCCTTCTCTCTGGAATTCTCTCAGCCACTTTTCTCACATACACGACCCTCAACCCACTCGGTCATTTTGTTCTGGATTCTTCTTCTCTAATACCCCAATCTCAATTAATTTCCTTCTATTTACAAGAAAAGAAAAATTACAGCAATTACATAAAAAACACGTGCTTTCCCATTGGTGACACATCAGAGTTTGTTATTTCCACGAGAGCTCATGTGAAAAATATTCCACATCACACCAAGGGGAAATTACAGGGCCCACGTCAGTATACCTTGAGTATAAGAAAATATTGACAATCACCAGACTTAAGCTATCAATACTCAACAATCTCCACCTTGATAGCATTAGTCATATTTGATTTAAACCCTGCACAAATAGGGAAGTGACTACAAACACACAGAAAATTATCCAGCACCAATTTTGAGAGTTTGCAGGCTAACTCTCAAACTTATTCAATGGGAGAACTTTAGTAAATGCATATTTTCAAGTGTGATAATTTTCTCTAACTTAATCAAACCTTCACTGAGTATATCCCTAAGAAAATGGTAGCGAATGTCGATATGTTTTGTTTGCGCGTGGTATGTTTGATTCTAAGACAAACAAACAGTACTTTGGCTATCACAAAATACAATCAATGTACTGTCAGTTTTCTTCAGCTCGTTTGTTATCTCTCTTAACCATAAAGCTTCCTTGATTGCTTCAGTAGCTGCCATGTATTCTGCCTTTGTAGTGGACAGGACCATAATTGATTGAAGGGTTGACTTCCAACTTACAGTATTACTCAAATAAGTAAAAACTAACCTAGATAATGATCTTATTCTGTCACAATCTGTAGCATAATTAGCATCCACATAGCCAATCAGATGTTTTTCAAAATTACTTACTTGTGTAAATGAGCCCATATGAAAGTGTCCCTTTGACATATCGCATAATCCATTTTACCGCCAACCAGTGTTGTTCCCCTGGGTTCGCCATGTATCGACTCACGACACTCATGCAATGTGCCAAATATGGTCTTGTACATACCATTAAGTACATTAAACTACCAATTGTACTTGTATAAGGGAAACTTGACAAATTCTCCTTCTCTTTTATCAATTTGAGGTGATTGAAGCATGGTTAATTTAAAATGTTTTGCAAGGGGTACAGATATAGCCTTACATTGATCCATCTTGAACTTGCATAATGTTCTTGAGATATTTTTAAGATTCCTGCTTCTATATCTCTTAAAATATTGATACCTAAAATCCGTTTGGCAGCACCAAGTTCCTTCATGTCAAAATTCTTTTTCAGCTGATTCTTCAACTTATCAATTTCCAGGATATCTCTACTGGCTATTAGCATATCATCTACGTATAAAACCAAGTAGATGGAAGCTCTACAATCAAATTGTTTGTAATAGACACACCGATCTAATTTACTCCTAGAGAATCCACAAGATAGTATGAAAGAATCGAACTTAAGATACCACTGCCTAAGTGATTGTTTAAAGCCATAGAGTGATTTTTTCAAGAGGCATACCTTATTTTCTGATTCTTTGGTAATAAAACCTGTAGGTTGATGCATATAGATGGTTTCCTCCAAATCTCCATGTAAGAAGGCTGTTTTTACATCAAGTTGTTCTAATCTCGGGGTCATATGCAGCTGTAAGAGACATCAGAATCCTAATATATGTATGCCGATCAACTGGTGAAAAAATCTCTAAATAATCAACTCCCTTAGTTTGTGTAAACCCCTTGGCAACCAATCTAGCTTTATATCTTATTGGTTCATTTGGATCTACTGTTTCAGCCATTTTTCACTATCAGAAGAATTTATTGCAGCAGCATAATCCATGGGTTCATTATCTGAATGGTTAATTTCAGTATTCAAAGCATAATAAACCAAATCTACATTTCCATATCTGGATGGGGGCCTAATTTCCCTCCTCTGTCTATCTCTTGCAAGTCTATAATTTTTAAGATCAATGGGCTGTGGGTTAAGTGTTAAAGTTTGTGCATCATGGTCAGAAGCTCCACCATCATTGGTGTTTACATCAATGTTCTCAACTTCAGCATCTAAGTCTTCTGCACCTTTATTTTCTATTTCATTCAAGTTTTCAACTCTAGAATTATTAGACATTGGAGGATCCAACTCCATTTTGAAGGTGATTTTTTCTGGTGCTTTAACAGATGAGTTTCTTGAGACATTATTACTCATTGCAATTGTTGTCTCATAAAAAATAACATCTCTACTAATAAAACGTCTTTCCTCACCTTTTTCTAAACTCCATAATCTATAGCCCTTTTCACCTTGGGGGTAGCCCAGAAATAGACATTTTTTAGCTCTATGGTCAAGCTTTCCTTCTTTAGAGTGAGCATAGGCTAAACACTCGAATATCCTTAAACCAGAAAGGTCAGGGGGACTTCCAGTCCACATTTCCATGGGAGTTTTATTGTTTATGGCTGAACACCTATTGATTAGGTATGCAACAATCACTACTGCCTCTCCCCAAAACCTTTTATTTAGGTTTGCATTAGAAAAAAGACATTTTCAAGTAAGGTTCAGTTCATTCTTTCAGCAAGACCATTATTGTGGAATTACTCCCACAGTGAAGTGTCTTTCAATGCCTTCTTTAGAGCACATGTTTTTGAACTCTCGACTAAGGAATTCAAGCCCAATGTCCGTTCTCAAACATTGAAGCCTCTTACTTGTTTTCTTTTCAACTAAAACCCTCCACTCTTCAAATTTTCTAAAGGTTTCATCCTTTGTTTTGAGAGGATATACCCATACACGCCTTGAGTAATCATCAACAATGGAGAGGAAATACCTTGCTCCACCAAGTGTGGGTGTTTTTTCTGGGCCCCATAGGTCAGCATGTATATAATCTAAAATTGACTTAGATATATGTTTTCCTTTACCAAAAGAGACCCTTGTTGCTTTGCCATATATACAATGTTCACAAGTTCCAAGTGATCCAATAGGTGAGGATCCAAGTAAACCTTGTTTCTTTAATTCAACAAGTCCTTTCTCACTTACATGTCCCAGTCGTTTATGCCATACATTGGCTTTATCCTATTCATTCTGTGATGCTACAGCTGTTGTACGACAAATAGTGGTTCCTTCTAGGACATATAGTCCATTAACCAACTTTCCTTTCAATTTTACCATTGCTCCTTTGATAACTTTCATGGTACCTCTTTCTGTTTTACATGTATACCCAGCTTTATCAAACACTCCCAATGACAATAAACTTCTTTTCAGATCTGGGACATACCTTACATCTGAGAGAACTCTTGTTTGATTGTCAAACATTTTGACTTGTATAGAACCAATCTCTTTTATGCTGCATTCCTGATGGTTCCCTAATATGGCTTTTCCTTCGGTAAGAGACTCAAAGTCTTGAAACCAGTGGCGGTTTGGCATCATATGAAACGAACACCCAGAGTCAAGGATCCATTTTGAACCAAAAGATACTTCAGAAGCTGTTAGAACTTCCGCTGAGTCATATCCTTTAGTAATGTTTGCATTAATTGCCTCCTCTAGCTTCTTATTTTCTAATTTTCTTTTATTCTTCAGTTCTAAACAGTTTCTATGAATATGTCCCTCCTTGTGATAGTAGTAACATCTTCTTACTTTACCTTGACACTTAAACCTTCCCCCGTTGGCTTTTGATCTCCCTCTACTGCTACTTGCTTTAAAATTTTTCTTATCTGATCTATCTTTGGTGAAATGTACTTAACCTTCCTTTGAATTTGTCTTTTTCATTTGTAATTCTCGTGACCTCAGAGCATTGATAACAATATCAAGCGTCAAGCTATCCCTGCCATACTTAATAGTAGTTTTAACTTCATTATATGATTCTGGAAGTCAATTTAAGAGAATTATAGCTTTATTCTCATCCTCAAGTTTCTCACCAATATTAACCATATCAATGGTAATTCTATTAAATTCATCCAGATTTTGCTCTAAATCCTTAGTCACATCCATCCTGTATCCAAATAACTTTTCCTTAAGGTACAACTTATTAGAAAGAGATTTTGTAAGATAAATTTCATCTAATTCAGTCCATACATCTTTTGCCGTAGATTGTTCATTAACTTGCCTCAAAACATTGTCTGCCAAGTAGAGAATTATCGAGCTGTAGGCGATTTCCTTCGTTTCCTTAAATTGTTTATCAGTCATATCCTCGAGTTTATCATCAGACTGATCGAGGCCTATTGCAACCTTCTACTGTACAAGGAGCGCCTTCATTTTCTTCTTCCATAAGGAGAAATCTCATTTGCCATCGAATTTGTCTACCTCAAACTTAGCTGTCATCACAGACAATTCTAATAATATATTATTTCAACGTTCGGGTGAGATTTCTAGGCTCTGATACCACTTTGTAATTCAAAATCGTTTCAACAATGAACAAAATGACCAAATTCAACCAGATTTCAGAACACTCATATTCAAAGAAGTCAAACAAAACTAAAACAATAAAAGAAGAATGAGAGGGGAAGAACAGCAAACAATTTATGGTGGTTCGATCCAAAATTTGATCTACATCCACTGAGTCACTTCCATTGATAATTGTTTCAGCAAGGTCTCGATTACATGATCATCTTCCAACCCAAGGCTTAATCAAACCAAAAATCAGCCTTTACAGAGTATTTGCAGTAGACTCAAATTAAAGAAGAAAACAAAGTCTCAATATCCTTCTTTCTGGAATTCTCTCAACCCCTTTTCTCACATACACGACCCTCAATCCACTCGACTTTTTGTTTTGGATTCTTCTTCTTTAATATCCCAATCTCAATTAATTTCCTTCTATTTACAAGGAAAGAAAAATTACAGCACTTACATAAAAGACACGTGCTTTTCATTGGTGACACATAGGAGTTTGTTATTTCCACCAAAACTCATGTCAAAAATTTTCCACATCACACCAAGGGGAAATTGCTGGGCCCACGTTAGTATAACTTGAGTATAAGAAAATATTGACAATCACCAGACTTAAGCTATCAATACTCAACACAAATTTATATTTAATGTATTAGATAAAAAATTGATGAGAAATAATGTATTTTTTTATAATGTATATTGGCTACATTAAATAAAAGAGAGAAAATATATATTTTATTTATATATATTCAATGTATCAATAAAATAATAATTAAAACTTTAATATATAAGATATATTAAAAGATAAGATAGGAATTTGAGTAGACTCAAATAGGGCTAAGCCTAATTTGAATGATTGAGATTTTATAAAAAAATAAAGTCTCTAAATGTAAGGACTGTTTGAAAGTGGAAAAAAAAAGAAAAAAAGAAAAAAAAGAAGGAAAAAAATTGGAATTTTAGTTGGAGCATTTTGGTAATTTTGAAAAAATGGAAGTTTTTTTTTAAAGGCATGTGTGTGTTGTTGATTAGTGAAGGTGTGTGACAGGTGTTTTAAAAAGAAAATAAAAGGAGGGGAAGAGAGAGAATAAATAAAAGAAAGAAAAAGAAAGCATAAGAACGGAAAAAGGAAATAAAAGAAAGAAATGTGAAGAAAAGAGAGAGACAACGAAGGAGAAGAAGAATGAATAGTGAAGAGAAAGAAATCGAAGGTGTTCGGCTAAGGAAGGAAGAGTTTTTCTTTTAACCGGTTTGAGTTTTTGAAGTTTGTTTTTGGATAAGTTTCATTGTCTTAAACCATGAGATTCTCGAGTACAGACTCCTTTAATTTGTGGGTTTTGTGAATGACAAGTTATTTGAGGTTAAAATTGTGGTTCTTGGTTGAAGATTAAGACGGAAAAACAGGGAAAGAGGATGGAAGGAAGGAAGAAAATCTGTGGGTTTTGGAGAAGAAAGAAGAAGAAGATGAATAGTTTTTGGAAGAGAGAGAAATAAATTTTTTAATAGAATTTAATTAAGAAAAGTAAAATGAATTGGTAAAAGAAAGGGGGAAATCACGTGAGAAGATGAAAGGAAGAGAAATTCAATGGGTTTTGGTGGAACCCACCTGTAAATAGTATGAGAGAGAAAAAGATGGGTTTTTAATGAAGAGAGAGAATGAGTTATAAAATTGGATTTATGTGGACTAATTTGGAAGATAATGTCATTTCAATTGGAAATAAGAATATGTTGAAATTAAATTGGATTAAAGCATGACTTAATTTGGTATTGAATCGATATTTCAGGTCGAGCAGAAATTGGAACAGAGGACGACCGAGTTTGAGGGATCTGTGAGTGGTTACTTTACTAAATGTTTTGGATATTATTATTGGAATTTGTGAGTGGTCATTTTATTAAATGCTTTTGGAAATCTATTATAGAATTTCTGAGAAAGTATATATATTATAATAGAATTTCAAGAAAGTATATATTATATATGTTTTAGCATTTCTGCTAAGAATTAAAGAAAATGTGTTAGAAAAAATTATTTTAGAAATGTTTATTAGAAATAGAAATGCTTTATGATTTCAAAGAAATGTTCGAGAAAGTTATGAAGTGTTATTTAGAAAGAGATTTCAGAAAAATGATTTTAGAATTTCTGTTTAGAGAGAAGTATTTTAGAAATGATTTGAGAAAGTTAGAAATGTTCTTAGAAAGAAGAAAAGAAGAATTTTAGAACAGTTTATGAGATTGAAAAAGAAGTTTTCAAACCACCATGTTATTGTATCCAGGTGACTACCCATATGTTATGTGAATGTGTTTCTATAGTATACCCAGAAATAGAAGGTCTTTGGGACCATTTTACTCCACGTGTTGAGAGAATTATTCTGCTATGCGTATTGAGATTACTCTATGCTAGTAGACAAGAATTATTCTTCTGTGTGTATTGAGATTACTCTACGCCAGTAGACCAAAATAGAATGTGGATACATGTGTGGTGTTGAGTTTTATCCATCTGTTTTATGTTTGAAGAAGAATGTTTTATATGTTTTAGAATGTGTTTTAGAGCAGGTTCAGAAGTTAGCGTAACTAGGTTGCAGGAGACGCAGTGAATGTTGGGGCGATAAGGGCCAAATCCGAATTCCAAATCTTGGACTTGGGAGCGTTGTCTTTTCGATTTGCCTGGAGAGAAATTGTTGTTACAAGTTTGATTTTGAGAAGTTTATTGAGTTTTATGAAATGTATAACGTTGCTCTAGTTTTACTCGAGTTTTATGGAATTTTAAATCAGAATGTTTGTACTTCAGTTTTATGAAGTTTGCTTTGAGAACTGAATTTTCAATTATTTATGAAAGAAAGTTGATGAAATTATTTTCTTATTAACTTACCACTCACTGAGCTTCCCAGCTCACTGTTTATATTTTGTTTTCCCCCAGGCTGTACCTGAGTAACTGAGTTTCTGAGTTTCAAGAAGAATTTAGTTCAGCTTCTACCACCCAGGATAGTTCAAGAGTTGCATATCACTTTGTATGTAATTTAGTTGGTTTGTAAGAAATTTTATCTGCACCATGTTGATAGGAAAAAAATGTATAGAATGGATGTAAGAATGGTTGTTCTGTAAGTTTATTACTTTTATTGTACATCCATATTCAGGGTTTGTTAGTCAAGGTTCAGGTCAAAGGAAGGAAAAAGTTGACCATTGACTTCGTAGTTAGTCGGGGTCTGTGGTCGGCACGACTCGTTCTGGGACTAGTAGGTGTTTTGGGACGGGTCGTGTCACTAAACTTTTCCTACCACTTTTGGAGAAAGTCGTCCTACTTCTCAACAAGGTTCTCACCAATCTTGTTATTGTGATGGAGTTGTAGTAAAAAAGATCTATTAGACATCTACACGTATGCATACAATAAGATTAAGAATCTTCTAAGGTATGGTACCACTATTATATATATATTTATTTTGTTTAATTCTATACAAAATTCATTGTCCACCTCTTCATTTATAAATTGTTCTTGTTGACGCAGAAATTTGGCCTCTTGGGATCTCGTCGAATTCGCACCAATCTTCTAGAACAAAGGGATTGATGATACCTGCAAATAGTACAACACTAAGACCGGTGTGGCTTTTGCCACACGGGCTCCGATGCCTAAGTTAGTATCGGAGTAGTCGGGTATAAAGAGTAGGGTTGTTAGGCATACCTCTAGGGTTTGAATTACCCTTGTATTTATAATCGTCGACCCCTAATCCCTTCAAGATCAGCTGAACCCTAATCCTCCTAGGATTTACATTCGTCGAATCCTTATGCACTCAGGAGATCACAGAATGGGCTTCACGTTGTACTATTCAAGGTCGAGACCAAGTCGACTTGGACTGGGCTTGCATGGGGGTCGGGAATCACTGGAGAGGTTCTAGCCACTAGGCCGAGAACTCCTTGGTGCCAAGAAGTGCTACGCGCCGACCCCGGGTCGGCTACGGCCGGCCGGGTCGCTGGGCCCCGACCCGCTTACCTCTCTCTGGGTCCGCTCCTTCTTCGACTCTCTTTCCTCTTTTCGGTTGCTTAGCCTGATCTCTATTTTCTCCCTATAATAGTTCTACTATCGTTTGATGACTATTTTACTTTTTGTTTTTTATTTTTTAAAAATATCCTTGTTTGATAAGGAATTCAATTTTAATTTTTTATTTTTAAAATTTCAAAAAACTAAAAAAATGTAGTTTTTAAAAGAAAGATATTAATAATGTGTATGGAACCACATGAAATCAAGGTATAAGAGTTAACTATGGTAAAATGATTCGAGATTGTATACTTGATCGTGCTACCAAGTCTATTGAAAAAGTTAAATTGCTTTTGTTAATTTAACATATTAACAAGTATAATTAACTGGAATGTTTGAATCTTTGTATTCTAGAGAAAGGATTAACAAAATGAAATTCGAACTTAGAACTCAAAAGACATGTCATTGGCACCACCATCCACCACCTCCAATCACGGGGCAGATAAGTACTTTTCATCTAAGCCTCAACCTTTTTTTTCTAGTCAGTGCAACAAATCTTTTTCTCACCCTCAATTTTATGCCCAAATTTATCTCTAGAAAATTATCCATCTCCGTCTAAAATTTTCATCTTTTTAATATTTACTATTATTTTTTTCTCTCTCCAAAATTTTCATTTCTATCTACCATATCATTCTTGTGGTTAATTTAATAGTCAAACTTTTTTCTCTCTAATATTTCGCATTTTATAACTTTTATTTATGTTTCTAATTATTTTTCTGTAGCAAATATAACTCCAACATTTCTCTATTTAATTTTTCTCTTTCAATTTTCTTTCGCTATAACTTTTATTTATTTATTTTTCTCCAACAAATATCTCAAATCTTTTCCTCCCTAAAAATTTGTTCTCACTATGATTTTCCTTTTTTTTTCTTTCTTTCTCTAACACGTTTGCTCTCTCAACTTTACTCACCTTCTAAAAAAAGTTTTTGCCGTTTTAACTTGTCTCTCACTAAATGTTTTTTTTTCTCTAAATCTCTTTATTTATCTCTATAAATTTACTCTCTCTCCTTTAAAAAATATCTTCTTTTATCGCTTTAAATCTTTAGTTTCATGATATTCTTGGATATCTACACCAAGAACAGGGAAGGACCCCAACCCCAATCCCATTTTTTAAATAATAAATATATTTTTTATTAACTATTTTAAAAAATTAAGAAACAAATATTAGAGAGGTTTTTAAAACTAATTATTTATACTAGTAATTAATAGTCTTATAAAAGAGCTAAATAGTCATTAAAAGTGTATTTTAACCTCATCCGTTTCCAGATTAGCACTAATTTTTATAGGAACGGTTAGGAATTTATAATTCCTTTTCTTAGTGTTCCTCTGAGTTGTATACATAAATTTGTTTTCCCTTTTGAACCTAGATCTTGGGATCTCTAGTCAGCTAGGTTGGGTTACATTATGTTAACTCTTATATTACAGGCTTCAATCTCATTCCTATTGAAGACAATTTCACTTGCTCTCTTGCCAAAGCTTTCGTAAGCGGATCAGCAATATTATCCTTTGATTTCACATAATGAATTGATATAATTCCATTACAGAGCAATTGTCTTATGGTTTATGTCGTCGACGTATATGTCGAGACTTACCATTATACATTAAGTTTTGCGCTCTTCCAATAGCGGCTTGACTATCACAATGTATACATATTGGGGGTACAGGTTTCGTCCAATTAGGAATATCTTCCAAAAAGTTCCGTAACCATTCGGCTTCTTCCCCTGCTTTGTCCAAAGCTATGAATTTAGATTCCATAGTTGACCTTGCTATACACGTTTGCTTGGAAGATTTCCAGGATATAGCTCAACTTCCGAGTGTTAAGATATATCCACCTGTTGACTTTGAATTTTTCATACTAGTTATCCAACTTGCATCACTGTACCCTTCAAGTACAGCTGGATATCTAATATAATGTAAGCCGTAATTTTGAGTATATTTTAAATAGCCCAAAGCTCGTAAAAGACATTTCCAGTGATCTGGACTTGGATATTTGTATATCGACTTAACATACTTAGCGGATATGCTATATCCGGTCTTGTACAATTCATAACATACATTAAACTTCCTATTATACGAGAGTACTCCAATCGAGATATACTATCACTCGTATTTGAAGAATGGCTAGCATCCAATGGTGTCTTTACAACTTTTATATCACATTTCTTGAATTTTTCAAGAATTTTTTCGATATAATGTGACTGAGAAAGTGCTAATCCATCAGATGTTCTATGGATCTTGATTCCCAAGATAACATTTGCGACACTCATATCTTTCATCTTAAACTTTCTAGTCAATATTTGTTTTGTAGCAAATATAATTTCTTTATTGCTACCAATTATTAACATATCATCAACATACAAACATACAATTACGAACTCTATTTGAGTTCCTTTAACATAGACACATTTGTCACATTCATTGATTTTGAAACCATTTGTTATTATAACATGGTCAAACTTTTCATGCCATTGCTTGGGCGCCTATTTCAAATCATAAAGAGATTTGACCAGTTTGCATACTTTCTTCTCTTGTCCAAGAACAACAAAAGCATCTGGTTGTTCCATATATATTTCTTCCTTTAATTCACCATTTAAGAAAGCCATTTTTACATCTATTTGATGTATTTCAATGTTGTATAAAGCTGTTAAGGCTATTAACATGCAAATAGAAGTAATTCTAGTGACGAATGAATATGTATCAAAATAATCCAACCCTTCTTTTTGTTTATAGCCTTTGGCTACAAGACGACCTTTATACTTATCAATTGTTCCATCTGCTTTCATCTTCCTCTTAAAAATCTATTTACAACCCAATGGTTTAGAACCAGTAGGAAGATCAACCAATTCCCATGTATGGTTTTGCATAATGGAATCAATTTCACTTTGTATAGCCTCTTTCCAATATGGTGCTTCTTGAGAAGAAATTGCTTCAGCAAACGTTTGAGGTTCATTTTCCAACAAATATGTTAGAAAATCTGGCCCAAAAGTTTTTTCAACTCTTGTTCTCTTACTACCTCTCGGCCCTTGAACCTCATCCAAAATGTCTTGATTAGATGATGATTCATGTGTCCTTTTCCTTATATTTGACTCATTTTTCATATTATAAGGAAACACATTCTCAAAAAATGATGCACTCGTTGACTCAATAATTGTATTTGCATGTATGTCAAGATTTTCTGACTTATGTACAAGAAACCGATATGCACTAATGTTAATTGCATACCTAATAAACACACAGTCAACCATTTTTTGACCTATTTTAACCATTTTTGATTTAGGAATCGCCACCTTGGCCAAACACCCTCACACTTTCATAAATTTATAAGTCGGTTTTCGTCCCTTCCATAATTCATATGGAATTTCCTGTGTTTTCTTATATGGAATTCTATTCAGGATGTAATTTGATGTAAGAAACGCTTCCTCCCACAATTTGTGGTAATCCTGAACTAATCAACATAGCATTCATCATTTCTTTTAGTGTTCGATTTTTCCGTTCTGCTATGCCATTTGATTGAGGAGAATAAGGAGCAGTAGTTTGATGTACAAATTCCATTTTCTGAACAAAAACCTTCAAAAGGTGAATCATATTCTCCCCCTCGATCACTTCGAAACATTTTAATCTTTTTGCCTAGTTGATTTTCCCTTTTAGCCTTGTAGTGTTTAAACACTTATATGGCTTCATCTTTACTTTTTAGCAGATAAACATAACAGTACCTCGTACTGTCATCAATAAATGTTGTAAAATACTTTTTACCTCCTCTTATAGTAAAAAATTTCAAATCACATATATCGCTGTGAATTAATTCAAGAGGTTCAGTTTCTCTTTCTACTAAATAAAATGGAGGTTTTATCATCTTTGATTCAACACATATTTCACATTTTTTTATTATGATTTAATGTGAAACTAGTTATTAAATAAATATTACACAACTTCTTTAAAGTTTTGTAATTAACTTGGCCCAGTCGCTCATGCCAAATATTAGAAGAGTTAGTCAAGTAAGCAGAAGAAATATTCTTATTATTAATAGTAGGGGACATGGGTACAACAATCATTACATTCATCTTAAATAGACCATCACTCAAATAACCCTTCCCTACATAGACATCATGCTTACTAAGTACAAACTTATCGGAAACAAACACCAATTTGAACCCATTTTTGTTTAGCAGAGAACCAGAGACTAAGTTCACGGGGAGAGTGGAGCCTCAAGAAGCACTGTTGAGAGGAATATGCTTGGCCCCTCTTCATTCTCTACAGGGCTCCAAACCCTAACGCCTTTCCAAGAGATTTGGAAATGAAAATGAAAGAAGAAGGCATCTTGTGAATGTCTGGAACATGAAACACTTCATTTAGAGTCAGTTCTTTGCCAGAAGTCATTTTCAGTACTACCTTTCCTCGTCCGTCAACTCTGAAACTTGAAGAATTACCCATGTAAAGTTGTTCTCTATTTCCAGTTAGTGTATAAGTAGAGAACATCCACTTATTGACACATATATGATGAGTGGCACCAATGTCTACCCACCATTCATTGGTATTGCCTACCAAGTTACATTCAGACACTACAACTGATAAATCAATGTCAACAACTCCATCAGAAAGATTATCCATTTATGTTACATGTGCTTGAGCATTTGATTTCTTCTTCTGGAAAGACTTTGGCTTTCGGCAATCCTTGAATCGGTGTCCAGGCTTTCCACAATTGTAACAATTGCCATTGAACTTCATGTCTTTGTTATGTGGCTGACTTAGACCAGCCCCAGAAACTTCCTCTTCTTATGATTGACCTTTGAAGATCCTTCTACAAAATTGGCCTTGGAGGTCATAGGATCACTGCCTCCATTTTCCATCTCAGATTTTCGGTTATCTTCCTCGATTCTCAACCGAACAACTAGTTCTTCAAGTTTAATCTCTTTGCGTTTATGCTTGAGATAAGTCTCTCCACGATGGGGTAACTTCTCAATTATCGATGCAACTTGAAAAGATTCACTAACAAACATTTTTCAGCATGCATCTAATCCAAAATAACTTGAAGTTCTTGAACCTGGCTTATCACGGTTCTGGAATCAACCATTTTAAAGTCTAGAAATTTTCCGACTATAAATTTCTTTGATCCAGCATCTTCCGTTTTGTATTTCTTCTCTAATGATTCCCAAAGACCTTTTGCCGAATCAACTCCACTATAAACATTGTAGAGTGTGTTTTCCAACCCATTCAAAATATAGTTCCTGCACAAATATTCTGCATGTTTCCATGCATCGAGTGCAAGCAACTTTTCTTCGTCAGTCTCTCCTTCGTCCAGAACAGGAGGATCTTCTTTGAGAAATCGTGCAAGACTCAAAGTTGTGAGATAAAACAACATCTTTTGTTGCCATCGTTTGAAGTCATTTCCATGAACACCATGTGGTATAGGACTCGGTATCTTCGGTATTGTCGAAGACATTTCTGTGAATTGAACACAAAGATTACTTTTGTGAAATTTTTATTAATCAAACTCAATAATGTACAGAAAAATTTATATTAAAAATTATGCAACAGAGTATACAATACAAGGGGCTAAAACAAAAAACTAAGCATATATAACAACGCAAAACCGGCAAACAAAGTTTAATGTAAAGATAAATAATAAAAATTTCCCAATGAACCACATAAAACTGAGTTAATTAAAAACTGCTAACAAAAGTATTCAGTGCAAAATAAGATATTTAACCAAAACCTCGAATCTCACGACTTACAGAGGCGTATAAAGCGTAACAAATTAAAATTAATAAACTAAAGAACTCCACCCGCATGGAGATGTTACCACATACAAAAGAAGTCACCAACCAAAACCAGAGGAGCACAAAAAACCAAAAGAAAAAAAAATCTCTTAAACATCCAAAAAGCCGTCAGAAAAGAATTAGAATAATTTAAAAAAAATAACGAACACTCAAAATGAAAAGAAACTTATTTCAATTGCAATCCGTGAGTGCAAAACGAAATTGAATTCAAACTTATACTTCATGAAAGATACAGAAGCACATAATATAAAAATTAAAAAACACATAATGAATTAAAAACAAAATAAAAGGACCTGATATATCAATGAATTAAAATCAAATTTACAAGGCCTGATAGGAACGAAACAATACCAATAGGAAAAGTATTGGGACATAAAGTTTTAAAAAGATGCATGACAAAGAACTTATGCAAAATTATCTTAAGATTGTAGGAGAAATATGCATAGAAAACTTAAGGAAAGATGAAATAAAATAATCCGAACCCAACGTAGCATTGTTTCCTTAAAACAATTTTGTTCCCTCTACGTTGCCCAAGGTTTTATGAACAATTGTCTCCGAGGATAGGACAGATATACTAACCTATGAATGCAGCACTCAACACACAGGACTCAACGCACTAAAAGTATTTAAGCACTCGTACAGAGGAGAAAGGAGAAAATTTTGAGGGATCGTTTTCTATTTTTCAAAACTGAGAAGAACCACGTATTTATAAACTATTTGTGGCCATTCAAATAGTCATATCTTTTCATGTAAGATTATGTCTTTCGATAAAAAGCATAACGTTTACAAAAGACACACCCGTTCATGAAAAGTTGTGATTCTTCAATTTTTAACAAAAATAATTTAATTCAAAAATTTCAATAATCCCCCACATGAATAAAATTTATTTTTAAAAACGTGTACGATTACTCATGAAGAATAGCTACATCAGGATAAGTAGTCTAAGACTTTGAACTTTCCTTAGTAAAAGTATGAAGTTTACATAGCCGATCAGTAGTTAAAGAACTTTGAACTGTCAATTTTTTAAGAGTAAATCAAGTTCATAATAATTGCATAGATATTCTTCAAAATACTATGGTTCTCCAAAATTGAGATTTGTAAATATTGTGATTTAGTGGGTTATTCCATTAGTATTTCGAAGAATATCTATGTAATTATTATGGATTTGATTTACTCTTAAAAAGTTGACAGTTCAAAGTTCTTTTAACTACTGATCGGCTATGTAAACTCCATACTTTTACTAAGGAAAGTTCAAAGTCTTAGACTACTTATCCTGATGTAGTTATTCTTCATGAGTAATCGTACACGTTTTTAAAAATAAATTTTATTCATGTGGGGGATTGTTCGAATTTTTGAATAAAATTATCTTTGTTAAAAATTGAAGAATCACAACTTTTCATGAACGGGTGTGTGTTTTGTAAAGGTTATGTCTTTTATCAAAAGACATAACCTTACATGAAAAGATATGACTATTTGAATGGCCACAAATAGTCTATAAATGCGTGGTTCTTCTTAGTTTTGAAAAACAGAAAACTTATCCCTCAAAATTCTCTCATTTCCTCTATACAAATACTTAAATACTGTGAGTTCGTTGAGTCCTGTGTGTGAAGTGATGCATTCATAGGTTGGTATATCCATCCTATCCTGGGAGACAATTGTTCATGAAATCTTGAGCACTGTAGAGGGAACAAAGGTTGTCTTAAGGAAACAACGCTACATTGGGTTCGGATTTTTAATTTTGTGTTTACTTAAGTTTTCTATGCATATTTCTCCAACTAAAAACCAACATAGTCTGAAGATTGTTGGAGAAATATGCATAGAAAACTTAAGGAAACATGAAATAAAATAATCCRAACCCAACGTAGCGTTGTTCCTTAAGACAATTTTGCATAAGGTTTTTTTTTTGTTTTTTTGTTTATGCATCTCTCTGACGGATTTTGCTTAGTCCATAGCCTTGATCTTTCCATATTATTGGGATTTTTCCTTATGGTTTTATGGATACTAATTTTTGATTCCGTATTGGCCACTGTGTTTCAATTCTTTTGATGGTTTTTATAAGTTTTTCAAGGATCGATGATGCTTATTTTCTTAAGTTATTTTGTTAAGAAAACTTGATTGGATATTATATTCTTTTGTGTCAATGTTGAAATTGGGTATTTTGATATGTATGTATTAATCTTGTTATTTACATGGTCAATTCTTTACATAGAATTTATTTTGTTTCGTTATGCTCCATGCTGCATAATTTAATAGCACCTTTATAGTTAATTATCGTTGAGATAAAATTGTTTGGTGGTGTTATTTGTTTATTATGTTTAACAAATTTTGAGAAGTATTTTTTGTGATGAATTCACAAAAATATCATTGATGATTCGTCCGTACCACATGGTGGTAGAAATCAAAGGATAAAAGCCTGAGTAGTCTAATGACAATGAGTTCAAACATAACAACAAAAGATGGTGTTCTATCTCAAAACTTTGTGTTCGACACAATTTCTCAAAGGGGATTCTCCTGTTATGGTTGAAGGAGATGACTTTCTATAATTCATGAGAGTTATGATTTCATTATAGCGAATGAGTGTGGATGTAATTACGTGTTGAGTAATTACTATATACAGTAATTTCATATTTTATATGAAATTAAGTTTAGTGGCATGTTTAAATGCCTGAATCGGATATAGTTAAATATCCAAATTGCTCTTGCAATTGGTATATTTTTGTTATGAATGATATACCTTAAAGTATTCACATACAGT
Source organism: Momordica charantia (assembly GCF_001995035.1). Next base: position 246,473 of record NW_019104659.1, read on the forward strand.
TTATGAGGAGAGTAAAATGCAATATCATATGAAGTTGTGGAACGATGACTTCATATAAATATTTGAAATTGTGGGGGTGCCTTGCAACAGCGAAAAATACTCTTAATTAAGTCCAACAGGCTGTCATTGATGTAAATCTCCATTTATCTAAGAGATATTGGTTGTAGTGTTTCACAATTGAAATATTGTGTGTGGTTGGTAGTCCAATGGATCTTACAAATTGTTCACGGTTGGACTTACCATATGCAGTGAGTAAATTTATAAAATTTGCAAATAATCTTGGAAAAGATTATTGAGAAGTGATGATGTTATAGATATTTAAATATCCAAAATGACGGGTTGCCCTCATACTTGGAGGATAAAGTGATGAAAATTAGATCTTTGATATAAATGATTCAAAATCCAAAGGTGGATCATATTCAATGTAATATGAATTCAAGTACAACTTATAATGTATAATGGTAAGTCTCGACATATACGTCGATGACATAATACCATAAGATAATTGCTCTCTAATGGACTTATATCAATTGATTATGTGAAATCAGAAGATAATATTACAGATCCACTTACGAAAGCTTTGGCAAGAGAGCAAGTGAAATTGTCTTCAATAGGAATAGGATTGAAGCCTATAATATAAGAGTTAACATAATGGTAACCCAACCTAGTTGACGGGAGATCCCAAGATCTAGGTTTAAAAGGGAAAACAAATTTATGTATACAACTTAGAGGAGCACTAAATTCCTAACCTTTCCTATTACAAAAATTAGTGCTAACCTGGAAACGGATGAGGTTAAGATATGCTTTTAATGACTCTTTTGCTCTTTTATAAGAGTGGGGTATTGCCATGATACTCTTTAAAGAAGTCACCTATGTGGGTGTGAAGGGGCCACTTATATGAGGATTTTCAAGGCTAAATTCTCTAAAAACACTCATGATACCCAGCGATATTCAGGGCCAAAATGAATACAAACATGAGAACCATTATTATTTCGAAGATTATTTATGTAATTATTATGGACTTGATCTACTCTTAAAAAGTTGACAGTTCAAAGTTCTTTAACTACTGATCGACTATGTAAACTCCATACTTTTACTAAGGAAAGTTCAAAGTCTTAGACTACTTATCCTGATGTAGTTATTATTCATGAGTAATCGTACACGTTTTTAAAAATAAATTTTATTCACGTGGGGGATTGTTGGAATTTTTTGAATAAAATTATTTTTGTTAAAATTGAAGAATCATAAATTTTCATGAACTGGTGCGTCTTTTGTAAAGGTTATGTCCTTTTATCAAAAGACGTAACTTTATATGAAAAGATATGACTATTTTAATGGTCACAAATAGTCTAAAAATACGTGATTCTTCTCAATTTTGAAAAAACAGAAAATCGATCCTTCTAAATTCTCTCGTTTCCTCTATACGAATACTTAAATAATGTGAGTTTGTTGAGTCCTGTATGTGAAGTGCTGCATTCACAGGTTGGTATGTCCATCCTATCCTGGGAGACAATTGTTCATGAAACCTTGAGCACCATAGAGGGAACAAAATTGTCTTAAGGTAACAAAGCTACGTTGGGTTCGAATTTTTAATTTTGGGTTTCCTTAAGTTTTCTATGTATATTTCTCCAACAATCTTAAGACAATTTTGCAGTACGTTCTTCGTTAAAGTTTAGAAAGTGTCAAAATACATGTTATTGATGTAGAAATTTGGCCTCCAGAATTTCGCCAAATTGCCACCAMTCTTCTATAATAAAAGGGATCGATGAGACCTGCAAAATAGAATAGCATTAAAGACTGGTGTGGCTCTCGCCACACCGGCTTCGATGCTTAAGTCAGAATCGGAGTAATTGGTATAGAGAGTAAGGTAGTTAGCAAAAAGTAGAGATTTGTAGCGTCCCTCACTATGAGTATTTTCCTTCTATTTATAGAGGGGAAAAACCTAGTATTACTAGGATATCTTATCTGAATTTAGGGAGAATCTTGAGGCCATCAGGATATCTTCCCCTTCGAATATAGGATATCTTCTCCTGAATCTTAAGGCTATCATGATATCCTCCCCTTTTGAATTCCTTAAATAAAGGGAATTTGAATTGTAGAAAATAAAGATTTTCTCATCCATAACAATAGCCCACACTCTCAAAGTTGAAGATAATGAGTTAGTCGAAACGTTTGACTTTTGCTTTGACAGTATTTGTCGTATGTCGATTGTCGGCCATTTAGTGATGCAACTGTTTTTTGTCATTTTATGGGCTGGCTTTTTTTTGTAGAATAGCCTCCATATCCTTTTGTCGTAGTTGGATGTTGTTCCATAAGTGGCTACTTTTGTAGAGTAGCCCCTATACCATTTTGTCGTGGTTGGTGCAATCAAGTCTCTTGGGATCTGCTATACGGTTTGTTTTAACGGTTAGATTTTGACCTTGGAATCTAACTTTCAGTTGGGCTAGTTGTACCCCTTGGGTTTCTAACCTGTTTTGATTTTGCCCAGGGTTTTATACTCTAGGGTTTACTCTTGGGTTTCCAACCTATTTGACTTTTGCCAATGGTTTTATATCTTGAGTCCAGTCGATACGCTTTTGTTGTTGTCGGTTGTTGTTTTATGGCTAACTGTCATAGCCCACATTCTATTTTGTTGTAGTTGGCTGTAATCAAGTCTCTTAGGTACTGCTATACGGTTAGTTTTTACCATTAGATTTTGGCCTTGGGATTTAACTTTTCAACAGGGCTAGTGGTACTTCTTTGAGTTTCTAACCTATTTGGCTTCTGCCCATGGTTCTATACCCAGGATTCACTCTTGGGTTTCTAACTTATTTGACTTTCGTCAATGGTTTTATACCATGAGTCTAGTCGGCTTTGGGTTTCTAACTTTTTGGCTTTTGCCGGTTTTTTACCCTAAGTTAATCAACTGAAGGGATCAGATCCTATAGAGGAAGCGCGCGAACGCGTGTGCTTTGATCTTGTTTTAGAATTACAACAAAGAAAAGGCACATAAGCATGAATGACAAGAAGTTAGTGATACATACCTTTGAAGACACCTCTTCAATGTAGATATCAATGCCACCACAAAGTCTTCCTCGATATCCTCTCGACGTTAAGAACTTGGTTTCTGGGAACCGTCTTATAATTGGAAGGTAAATCAAGAGAGCGAGAGAGATTTTCTCAGGAATCGAGAGCCAAAATAGAAGGGAGAGCGTCCCTTTTATAAGGGAGGAAGAGTGGTGGGGAAGTCATAACTTCCCCACTCACCACTTCCCCACTTCCCACCATTAATGGTGGAAAGTGGGAGGTTTTTCCTCCCATTTTCATTTTCCATTTTTTTCATTTTCTTTTTATTTTAATTTAATTAAAACTATTTTATTTAAATTAATAATTAATTCAATCATATTTAATTAATTATCAAAAAAGAATTATTAATGAAATTAAATTAAATCAAATTTAACTTAACCAAATTAACATAAGTCATTAATTTAATTAAATTAATCAACATATACCATTAATTTAATTAAATCATATTTAATCAAATTAAACTAAAATTAATTAGAATCAAATTCCAATATATATCTCTCTCATAATTTTGAATCCAAGTCAAAAATTAACCTTATATTATAATGTATCAACATACATTATATTAATTCCATCTCATACAATTAATCTTAATTCCCTTTAACTAATTTGAACAATTCAAATTATTTTCAAGACTAACTACTCTTAATTATCCTTTACGAGCTAGCAAGGAGACCTTATGGACCTATAGATCGGAAACTCCAACGATATGAGATTAATTGATTAAACTCATTAACCATATTAACCAACATTCGTTAACTGTCGGTCACTCCACTAAAGACCCACAGTTGCACTCTTCTCACTGTAGAATATTTTGCGTCCATGGATTTTGACCATTAACGGTAAGTCAATCTTTCACGAGTGTTCGTAACCACAACTGGGTCAAATTACTGTTTTACCCCTATGTTACATCTTGTACCTTAAGTACTGCTGATCCTTTAATGAACAACCCAGTTATGGTCCAACCAATAACTGGAAGTCCCTCTCGGGCCAGTGAGAGGGTGAGGCCCCTTGTTCAAGTCCCAAAGTCAGCACTTAAGAGAACACTCATCTATTTACCCTAAAGTCGGGAAGGAGTGAATTCCATCTTGTGTAGTTATGTTCCCAACTCCACACTCGGTTTTGTCCCCAAAATTGTAGGCATATTGAGTCGGCAACTTGCCACTCTCACCGATACAAATCAAAGGATGAGCTCTAATAGGCAGGAGTCCATAACTCATTCAGGATTGAGATTGAGTTACCTGGTCATCCTATTGAAATATTAATCTAAAGATCAATTATTTCGTGGTCGGGTCTTATACAAACTCATTGTATAGGATACCCCCACTTGTATGTCTCCACACGAATGACCCGGATCAAGTCATTTGTAACTATTACAAAGTGGGTCGTATCCATAATGTTACCAGGATAAGGACCCAACCTTATCCATATACTATAGACCCTTTAGGTTACTACTGGAATATTATCCACCTGTATATCGAATATATACTGTATATCAAATATATACGCTGTATATTAAATATATACTGTATATCTGTTATATACTGTTCTAGTTACATCACATAACCTAGGATGTTTGTTTATTGGATTTGGGTTAATGCAATTCTATCAATAACAACTTTATTGAATGAATATTTGTTTTATGTTTACAAACCACGAGTTTAGGGCATAAAACCCAACATCAACACCCCTGGGTAATTTTTAACCTATTTTGGTTTTTACCAAATGGTTTTCTACCCCTGGATTTCATTGATTGATTAGGCTTGCCTGTTTTTTGTTTTAACCTTGCTAGGCTTGTACGCATGCCTTTCAGCACCGTTAGGATTCTTTTCCCTGGTTTCATTGACTGACTTCTAGCTTATCGATCTGCTTTTAGGTTTGCTTCGATTCGAGTTCCTTGACCAGTTGTTGATTGACTTATCCATACCCCCACTTGAGGGATTTTCATTTAGAATAAAAGATAAATGCTCAAGAAATAAAGATTTAATTACAATTCAAATGTCCAAAGTCTTATTAAGAATATATAAAGAGATAATTGCTCAAGTAATAAAGAATTAATTAAATTTAAGATGCTAGGAGCTTTTTTAAATCACAAACGAGTAAGTATCTTTGGAAACATAATATTTGACTTTATCAACATGCAGTTACCAAAAAATCAATCCTAAATTATGCGATCTACCAAATATGCGATTACCAGAAAATTAAACCTAAATTTTCGTAATCGTAAACAACCAAAATTATATAGCAAACTTACAATTGTTTGAAGTGAAAACTTCGTATGTTAATCAGTTCTTTTTTCTTTTTTGGGATTTATTGACTCGTTTATCCCAAAGTTTGTGTAACGACCTAGAATTTCCCACACGCTTCTAGGTCACGTTAACTACCCAACTGATTAAACTTAACCCCAAACACGTGATGCCAACTCCCTATGCAACAATTATATAAAATCAAGTTCCAC
>NW_019104659.1:261512-272453 GCF_001995035.1 Momordica charantia
AAGGAAGGAGAAGATGGAGCTTAGGGTTTTCCTTTTCTTTTTTTTTTCTTTCTTTTTGTTTTAAAACCAACCCAACCCAAAAGCCCAACATAACTAAGCCCAAGAGAAAAAAAGAAAACCACCCCAACTTAAAACTAGACCCACCACACGGAGCCCGATAAATATAAATCTAATTAGAGTTTAGAGCCCGATAAATATAAATTTAATTAGGGCTTAATTTTAAAATAAAAATCTCCTGATTCGAGACCAACTAACCTGAGAGACTCGGGGTGTTACAGTTTGTTTTGGAATCCATCGATTTATCTCATCCAGGATCTCTCCTAGAATTTGTTGATTCGTTCGTTCTGGGTCCTGTCTCAGGCTTCGATGCTTAAGTCAGTATCAGAGTAATTGAGTATAAAGAGTAAGGTAGTTAAAAAAACGTAAAGATTTGTAGCGTCCCTCAACTATGAGTATTTTCCTTCTATTTATAGAGGGAAAAAACCTAGTATCACTAGGATATCTTATATGAATCTAGGGAGAATCTTGAGGCCATCAGGATATCTTCTCCCTTTGAATATAGGATATCTTCTCCTGAATCTTAAAGCCAGGATATCCTCCCCTTTTGAATTCCTTAAATAAAGGGAATTTGAATTGTAGAAAATAAGAATTTTCTGATCCGTATAACATGTAAAACAAAAAATAATTAATATAAAAGCCTTCCATCTTCTTCCAAATTAGTATTTCTACAAAATGAGTTTCCAGAAATTCCACCACTACAAAAAAAATGACATTAAAGTGTTTAACGACAATATGAACCTCCAAAATGACACACTATACAAAAATGACATTGTAAGTGTTTAGCTCGAAGATGAGCCTCTAAAGTTTTCTTTCTTGTTGGTATTTCTGTTAAAAAAAAAAAGGCATTCAAGTGGTTAGCACAACCTAAAAAGTAGAAAAAAAAAAGTGTCTACATAATAACTAAGTGAACTATGGAGGCCAAACCATTGACGCAAGCCGAATGCCCTTAAACCACCCCTCGAAGCTAGGTATGTGTTTTTAAAGCTCCTAGAAAGTAGAAAGTAACAAAAAAAGTGGCTAAAGGATAACTAAGAGAACCATGGAGGCCTGATTAAATTAAACATGCCTTAGGCTACCTAAGGCACATATACCACCCCTTGGAAGCTACGTAAGTGTTTTTAAAGATCATAGAAAGTTTAAAATAGCAAAGAAAAAGTGGCTAAAATTAACTAAGTGAACCATGAAGACCAAACTGAAATTAAACATGTCTTTTGCTGCTTAAGGCATTTAACCCACCCCTTGAAAACTACGTAAGTGTCCTTATGTAATGACCCAATTTTTCTATATGTATTTAATAATCTTAAATTGAGATAATTACTCATAAAATATAATTTCATTAAAATAAAATAAGATAAAAACTTGTTCTTTCATCTAAAAATAGAAACGATAACTTAATAAAACTTAACTTATAAATCTCTAGTAGCGAAATCATAAATTATCATCCTTAAATAAAACAAAGTAAAAATGTGGTCTAGTCAAGTATAAATTATAAATAAATTCAAGTGTTTCATATCTTCTCCTCGTCAATGCCAAGGTCATTCTCAACGTTATTCTCATCATCTACATAACTATCTAGAAAAAAAAAAGAAAAATCGAAACCACGTAGAGTGAGTATAAAAATTAGGAGTGTAAGTGCCCGAACCGAATCGAACTGATTTAATTCGGGTGGGGTCGATTCGGTTCGGTTGGGTTCATGTAAACCAAATAAAAATGTTGCCCTATCTTATACAATGTTGCGACGTCTCCCCCTGCCACTCCAATCTCTCAGCAACCCACCATTTCCCCCCTCCCTCCCAACAACCCACAATTATCCTCTCTCTCAATCTTTCTCTCAATAAACGCATGATCTCTCACCATTTCTTCTCTGTTTACAAATCCATGATTTCTCACCATTACCTCTCTATCTCTACAATCCCATCTCTCGACAAACAAGTCTCTCTCAACAAACCTTCCGATTCTTTCTCAACAAACCCACGGTGGCCAACCTTTCGACGAAATCTAAACAAACCCACTAGCCCTTTCTCAACAAATCCACTCTTTCAAGAAACCCACAACAGTAATTCCAACTTTCAAGACCCATAAAACCTTCCGATCGAAGAATTTTGATCTGGAAAATGTTGCAAAATAAGGTGTGCTTGTTATATCTTCCATTAGTTGAAAAAAAAACTACTACCAAACGCCTTTTGCTGTCACGAAGGATTTGGATTTAGGTATTACGGTGGGAACCCTAGACAGAAGAAGAAGAAGAAGAGAGAGAGAGAGAGAGAGAAACACACCCGAAACCAACCCTACCCGAACTTTAACCAACAAACTTCAGGTTCGGTTTGTTTTTGTCTGAAAACTAACGGAAACTGACTATTTACCCCCATAATAAAAATACCTAGCAAGTAGTTCCCATCATAAGGAACCTTTCATACTTAAACACACACATCATGCTTATATGCATGCATAACTAAACATAACATATAAACAATGGAACAACTTAACTTAATATACTTGTGCTTGATAACATGGACTTACATATCTAAATCCTTAGTTTGGCGTCATGCTATGCAGAAATGCCCTATACCATAACCGTCAATTCTGCATGTAATATTTTCGGGATAATTACCCCCATAAATACCATTAACATGAACTAGTTTGTTTCCTGGGGCCCAGCCCTTAGTAGAAACCATACATGTCATATCATATATCTAGCTGCATAACATAACTATTTAATTTGGGTATTTCATGCATAATACTAATCTTACCTAAATCCATGACACATAAGACCACTAACTTAACTACGAATGCAATGCATCACACATTATGTCATGCTTTACCTAAACACGTTTTGCTATTGCACATACTTAAAATGAAATGATAAAGCCACATAATCATAACATGCTTTGCAACACATCAAATTTAACCATAACAAACATTCAATAATAAAATATATTTAAGCGACATGAATAACATAATTCATTAAGAAACCAAAGTAACAAATAACATAATTCACTTACAATCAATCAATTATACAACAAAACATACAAGGCGGTAACTTATGATAGAATCCACTTACCTGAACTTTGTAAACTAAAGGTAATCCCTTAAACCTTCTTAATAACAATTAACACAACTAAAATTAGGACTCAATTACCTAAAATAAGTTTTCTCCAATAAGTCCTCATAACTAAGTAGGTTATTATTCTACTAGTATAAATCACATAGTAATTAACCTAATCCATAATAATAATAAAATTAATATTTAAATTTTAGAAAAGAAAATTTTAATCTCTATATTAGCCTCTGAGTTTTCTACTATAATATGTACGAAAATAATTTACTAATTTTGAAAATTTACAAAAAAATAAAACCTTGAAAAAGCACGTAGCACTAGTTTTCAAATTAACCTAATCCATAATAATCATAAAATTAATATTTAAATTTATGAAAAGAAATTTTTAATCTCTATATTAGCCTATGAGTTTTCTACTATAATATCTATGAAAATAATTTACTGATTTTGAAAATTTACAAAAAAAATAGAGAAAACACATAGTACTAGTTTTAACAATTTTAAGCCCTATGTAAAATTAACATAATAATCAATTTTAATACATTCAAAATACATTTTTTTAGGCTAGTTTAAAGGTGCTGGTCATGGTTACAAAAATTCAGAATTAAAAATCCGATTTTTCATACTAAAGAAGCTAGAATTATGAATATAACATAAACTGTTCAAAATCGTTTTTGAAGCAATTTTATGAATATTTTTAGGATCTTTTTAATTCTGATTTTCAAACCTAAAATTAAGAAAAATAAGGCCTTCACAGTACCTATTTTTCTTAATAATTCACCCTAAAAATAATTACACAATGCTTACAGTTAGCGTGTGTTCCTCTCTCTACTGTAAAGGATAGAATGACCAAACTTTCAGCGACTATGAAAGCTTGAAATGATGCTATAAACCTTAGAAAAATGGATATGAACATACTTAGGTTTTATAAAAATTATTAGGAAAAATCATTCCCCAAAACTAGACTAAAAGAAACCATTTCTTACCGAAAAGATAAAACCGATGAACAACCTTGAAGGAACTTATAAAAACAACTATTTCTTCCTCTAAGGTGTGATTTACAGCATTAAGATAGATGATGGAGAGAAAATTTCAGATTTGGTTTGAGTTGTTCTTAGAGGAAAATGAATGAAATAAATATAGGTAACTTAAGGAGGATGACTTGGAAGATGAAACAAACTTGAAGATTGGATGATGAAACAAACTCTTCTCTCTCTCCTCCTTGCATGGCCGAACACTTCATGGGAATTATGAGCGTTTTTTGGTCTTCCCAGCTAACTTAATTACTACATGTGTTTCTTGGGCGGAAGGTGGGTTGTTATATTGGCTAACTATGGTTATGAATTAAGTAAAACTCCCAATATTCCCCCAATAAACTTAATTTGACTAAGGTAGAATAATAAAGAGTACAATAAAGGTAATTTTGGGCTTCACTTGGTTAATTACCTTATAATAAAACTTTGGGTAAAATGTATGAAACTTTATAAATACTCAAATAAATTCACCATTACAATTACCATAATTCACCACATTTATTTAATTATTAAGGTACTATTGCTAAATTTGTGACTTAAATAATTATAATCTTGCTAAAGTTATTAATCTCTCATGCATATTTATTTTTTATTATCATACATTGTTAACGGCGAATTTCAGGAGTAGGCATTGTGTCCTTTAGACGAAAGGTTTGCCTGAAAATTGGAAGTCCTGCAACAAAGAACTAGACACCGGTGCGGTGTCTGCCTAAGATACTCCATCGGTCAAGTAAATAATCAGAGTAGGAAATAGGAAAAAGACACCTTAAGTGTGAGTGACAGATTTTTCACTTACTTGATGAAGGTGATGGTCCTTCCTTATATAGCCTCAGACGGTCGACCAGGAACGACGACGATTGGGGTTGGTAGGGGTGCGTCGCGTGGTACCGTGACTGTTGTAGATGTACGATCCCAACAACTGGTGAGTGGCAATACCACCTGCAGCTCTGAGGCTTGTCGCCTGCAGTTGGGAGACGCACCACTCGTACCGAAAATGTGTGTCCCCTGCCACCAATTCACACGGTATGTAACCGTGTGTGGTCCCGCATCCCTCTGCGGAGGACATGCGTCCTGCTCGGTAGTGTCTCCATACGGTATGTAATCGTATGTGGTCCCATCCCCCTTCTAAGGTGGACACGTGTCCTGCTTGATTTTCACCCTTTAACATACATAATAAATTAAACATGGATAAGATAAATCACTAAATTTTGTTGTAAGTTTCTTTTAATAAGGAAATAAAATTAACTCGGGCTTAATAAGTTTGAGCATAAGAAACCTAACTAGGATTCATTAAAGTTTAATGACATCAAGTTTAATAAATTTGACTAGCTTAGCTAAAAGACAATAATAATAATATAGAGTCATGAAAATAACCTTAAAGATAATGCGCATTACAGTTTGAAGCTCATAGAAAGTTAAAAGTGGGGGAAAAAAAAGAAAGTGGCTAAAGGGTAAGTGAACCATGGAGGCCAAACTAAAATTGTACATACCTTAGGCCGCCTAAAGCACTTAAACCACCCCTGGAAGCTACGTAAGTGTCTTTAAAGCTCCTAGAAAGTTGAAAGTAGTCAAAAAAAAAAAGAGCTAAATGGCAACTAGGTGAACCATGGAGGCCAAACTTAAAGTGAACATGTCATAGGCAAGCTTAATGCAATTAAACCACCCTTGAACATGTCATAGGCAAGCTTAATGCAATTAAACCACCCTTGAACATGCCATAGGCAAGCTTAATGCAATTAAACCACCCTCGAAGCTACGTAAGTATCTTTAAATCTCCTAGAAAGTTGAAAGTAGCAAAAAAAAAGGCTAAAGGGTAACTAAGTGAACCCATGGAGGCCAAATTGAAATTGAACATATATTAGGCTACCTAATGTTGGATCGGTATGGCAACCCTGGAGGGGGGGGTGAATAGGGTTTAATTAACAAAATGTAAACTTTTTAATAAATTGCCCCAATTTAAACAAAAATAATACACTTTTTCAGATATGCAATTTTAAGAAAGTAAGAAAAAATAAATTCTAGGTAAACAAGAGAAATGTAAATCAATCAATAAAATTCTAAAATTAATTGCAAAAATAAATAAGAGAGAGAGTTAGAGAAATTTGACACCGCGAATTTTTATAGTGGTTCGGTACAACTGTCCTATTCCACTTCCCAAGCACCTCTTAGGTTGTAAATTGAAATTCTGACTATTTCCACGATATGAGTGGTATAATGCCCTTCTTAACAGCAAAGATGATCCTCTCCACGGTGAGGATCACACCGTTACAATGAGTTGAAGATTTAGAAACACACACTTACAAACTCTCAAATCGAGTGAATGTACAAATTTGAGCTCACAAAAATTCAATCCTCACAACAATAAATTTTTCTCACAAATAAGATAAAAAGAAAAATTGAGAACTTGGAAAGATTAGCAAATGAAAATTTTGAAGTTATGAACGATTGAGAATAAGAGAATTGTATGTAATTTTGAATGAGGAGTTGAGTTTAAATAGAGGAAAGAAAATGGTAAAAAAAATCAAGTTTAATTTTGGATCATTAGATCTTAATTATTTAAAATGAAGGATTGAGATAATTTTGAAAAAATGAAATAAGAATTATATGTATATAAAATAATAATAAAATAATATATATATATATATTATCTTATTTTATTATTATTATTATTATTATTATTATTATTATTATTATTATTATATATAATTCAAAACTGTTTTGTCACATTATTTTATATATATATGTGAGAAACGGTTAAAAATTTTCAAAATTTTTTTTAGTTACTGACACGTGAGCATTTAATGCTGACATAAGATTTTCCAATCCTCTTAGGAATCGATCTAGACTAGCTGCCATAAAGAGCTCAAGAGACTCGGATTAGTTCAAAGGCAGATGTAATTTTTTTTAATTTTTTTCTTTTTCAAAGTTATCGTTAACTTTTTTTTTAACCATTTCTTTTCTTTTCCTTTTCTATATATATATATATATATATATATATATATATTAACAAAATAAGTTTGCCAATTGTCAACCTACGAATTCTCCACGTCATCTTCTCGGGTATTTTTTCTTTCTTGTTTCGATTTTAACTTCTTTGTCTAAGTTCCAATTTGGATGATCTAATAGTTGTTGAAATCGTTGTAACGAGCTCTACGTTGTGGACACTTTAAAAATACTAAAATTATCAATAAATAAAAATTAAGTTTGTTATCATCAAAACATTAATTAATTAGTTTGAGATTAAGAGTCAAGAAGCCAACAATCTCCCCTTTTTGATGATGACAAACTTCCAAAGAAAAATACATAGACATTTAATAATCATCATAGTAAATCAAAAATATCATACTTAAAAACCATTCAAAGATTAATTTCTTCCCCTCAATTGATACATCCATGGATTAGTAAACCAATAAATCATGAAATAATTTTATATCCAATTTTTCTTAAATTTCTCCCCCTTTGGAATCATCAAAAAGAACAAAAAAATTAATAACATAAAACCCTCCCCCTAAAAACGTGAACACAATTTTGCATAAATGCTCCCCCTATCAATATGCATTTAAAAAAATAACAAATACAAAATCAAGATACATCACAACGAATAATACTAAGCTCAAGCCTAATTTTGCAAAAACATTCTTCATTTAAAGGCTTGGTAAAAATATCCGCTAATTGATTAATTGAGCTTACAAATTCAAGAGTAATATGACTATTTTGCACATTCTCTCTTATAAAGTGATGCCTAATATCAATATGCTTAATCCTAGAATGATGTATAGGATTTTTAGTCAAATTTTTGGTACTTATATTATCACAAAATATAGGCACATTTTCAAACTTTAATCCAAAATCACAAAGAGTTTGTTTCATCCAAAGAATTTGAGCACAACAACTAGCAACTACAATATATTCCGCTTCGGTAGTGGATAAAGCAACCGAATTTTGCTTTTTACTAAACCAAGAAACTAAGGAACTACCAAAAAATTGGCAAGTCCCACTAGTACACTTTCGGTCAAGTAAACTACCTGCAAAATCCGCATCAATCCTACCAAATTAAATTCAACATTTCTAGGATACCACAAACCTAAATCAATAGTTCCAAGCAAATATTTAAATATTATTTTAACGGCATGCAAATGAGATTCTTTAGGACAAGATTGAAGTCTAGTACAAACACATACACTAAACATAATATCGGGTCTACTAGTGGTTAAATAAAGTAAAGAGCCAATCATACCTCGATAAGTTTTTACATCCACACATTTACCTTTTTCTGAAGGGATGAGAATCCCGTAGCGGAAGCGGACCGTTGTTCGTGATATTTGGAAAACAAAATCAATTTGCAAAAAAGGAAAAACACAGGGAAAAAATTACCTTTGAAGAACGTTTCTTCAACTTTTTCCCAACGAACACCACCACTGAATCTTCCTTACTACCCTCTTGGGTTTCGAGATCACGCTTGTGGGAGCGTTTCCTTGGAACGAGAGGGAGAGTTTGAGAGAGATCGATTGAGAGAGAAGAATGAGAGTTCTGCTCTCATCCTGTTCTGTAACCATTGTAGAACTTTTGCAGAAAACCTGTGACGTGGGGAGTTACCCCACGTCACATAACTCCCCACTCCCCTGCAATAATGCAGGGGAGTTAAATATTAATATTAATATTAATAATTAATATATATAATAATTAATATATAATAAATTAATTAATTAATTAATCATATTAATTAATAAAAGTTAATTAATTATTAATCTAATTAATAATTAATATATATATATATATATATATATCAAATAAATAATTAACTCTTAATTATTTATCACATTAATATAATCATATTCTAAAACATTTCTCTCGTATAACCTATAGCTCTAATGTACATCTTCTGCAGATTATTTTTAACCTATAGTTTTAATATGAATCTTATTCATATTAATTTTATTTGAATCTCATTCAAATAATTTCTCTCATAATATATAGTTTTAATTTATAATTAACTATATATTATAATGTATCAATATACATATAATCCCTTAAGTAATTTGAACAATTCAAATTCTTCCAAAACTTGATCCTCGTTTTACCCGTTATGAGCTAGCAAGGGGACCTAATGGACCTACAGATTCGAAGCTCCAACGATACGAGATTAATCGGCCAAACTCATTTACCGAGTTAATCAACATTCGTTAACTACGGGTAATTCCACTAAAGACCCTTAGTTGAACTCTTCTCACTGCAGAATGTTTTCGTGTCCACGGATATACAACCTGACAAGTCAGTCCTTCACGAGTGCTCGTAACTCAAGTTGGGTCAAATTACCGTTTTACCCTGAGTTACATCTTACTCTTTAAATACCACTGCTCCTCTAATGAACAACCCGGTTATGGTCCGACCAATAACCGGAAGTCCCTCTCGGGCCAATGAGAGGGTGGGGCCCCTTGTTCAAGTCCCGGAGTCAGCATTTAAGAGAACACTCATCTACTCCCCTAAAGTCGGGGAGGAGTGAATTCCATCTTGTGAAGTTATATTCCCAGCTCCCCACTCGGTCTCGTCCCCAAGATGGTAGGAATATTGAGTCGGCAACTCGGGCCACTCTCACTCATACAGATCAAAAGACGAGCCCTCACGGAAAGGAGTCCATAACTCACTCAGGATTGAGAATGAGTTGTCTGGTCATCCTAAGAAACAGCAATGTATTAGTTAACGATGTTACATCTAAAGATTGGATATTTCGTGGTCCGATCTTATACACACTCATTGTATAGGATACCCCCACTCGCATGTCTCCACACAAACGACCTGGATCGAGTCGTCTGTAACCTTTACAGAGTGGGCCGTATCCATAGTGTTGCAAGGATAAGGTACCCAGCCTTATCCATATACTATAGACCCTTTACGTTATTCACGGGACATTATCCACTTGTATATCAGGGTATATCAAATATATACCTCGTATATCTGGGGTATATGAAATATATACCCAGTATATCAAATATATACCCAGTACATATACTGTCCCAGTAACACTAAAATAACCTCGGATGTTTAGTTTATTGGATTTTGGACAATGCAATGCTATGAATTCAACAACAAATTTATTGAATAAAACTTTATTGAATATAGATATGTTTTTACACAAAATACAAACTACGAGTTTAGGGCAAGACACCCAACAAACTCCCACTTGAACTAATCTCGAGTGGGGTGTACATTATCATAAAGCAAAGGAAAAATACAATAAACTAGGGCATACACTATACCCATTACATTTCTCCCACTTGCCCTAGACTAATCGTACAAATCTCGTAGACTTAGACTTTCTAGATGGCCCTAAAACACTTTAGCCGTGAGTGCCTTCGTAAAAGGATCAGCAATATTGTGCTCCGAAGCAATCTTTGTGACGATCACATCTCCTCGTTGCATTATCTCCCGTATAAGGTGGTACTTCCTTTCGACTTGTTTGTCTCTCTTGTGGCTCCGAGGTTCTTTAGAATTTGCCACAGCACCACTGTTATCACAATAAATTGTGATGGGCAAGTTCATGTTTGCAACGACTTCCAAATCTGTCAAGAACTTTCTAAGCCAAACCGCCTCTTTTGCTGCTTCACAAGCTGCAACGTACTCAGCCTCCATGGTGGAGTCTGCGATGGATCCTTGTTTGATGCTTCGTCAAACTACCGCTCCTCCGTTAAGAGTGAATACTGACCCCGACGTGGATTTCCTTGAATTCTTGTCTGTTTGGAAGTCAGAGTTAGTGTATCCTGTAAGGATCAAATCCTTAGCGCCATACAC